>JAODAL010006079.1:0-137101 GCA_025379985.1 Phyllomedusa bahiana
CTACCAGCTGCTTTGGGGTACTTTTAAACCCCCCCCTGCCAACAAATTGATATTCGGTTCGCCGAAAAAGGGAACAAGGGGCCAGCCTTTAATGGAGGTCGTCCGTCCTGCCCTTTAAAACCCCCCTTGGGTCCCAAATTTTAACGGCCACCCTCCCTCCCCCGTGCTTTGAGGAAGAACCTTTGCAGGTTTAGAGAGCCCACCTGTCCCAGGGGGGAAAAGTTCCAGCGTCCCCCAGAAGCTCTGTGTTTCTATTGGCGGGGTTTGGCCATTTTAAAAGAGGGGCTGTCCGGTGCGCCCGGGGGAAAATTCCCCCACCTAGGGCTCGTTGGAGGGGGTGGGCCCTAGGGGGTTTAAGCGGGGGTCTCCCCCCTCTGACCATTTCCCGTATTAGTTGGTTTTTCACCGGACAGCACCTTTCCCGGCCACCGGGGTTTATTGATTCTGGATCCCGCGGGGAAAAAAATATAAGCCCCAAAACTTGTGACCAGGGTTTTAAAAACCCCGTGATTCGGTTGCAGAAGCCAATTTTTCGTCAGGTTTTAGTGGCGAATGCCTTAGGGAAAATATCCACTTCCGCACGCCCCCCCTCACCTTCAGATTGGGGTCTTTAACCCAAACAGACTTTGCCCAAATTCTTTGTTTCCCAACCCCGTTTCCTTGGTTGAAAAACCTTCTGGGGCCCCCCCCTTTGGTTTTTAAAGGGCCATTTCCCCCACCTTGGACCCGGGGCACAGGGTTTTTTCATGCGTTGGGGTTTCCCGGGGGGGGGGGGGGGTCTTTGCTTGCCTGGTTTAAGCCGCAACCGCTCCTCAGGTCGCCTCCCCGAAATCTGCCCAAACCTCCACCGGGCCCCACCCACGCCCCTACTGGAAAATTTGATGTCTTTTTTGGAAAACAGGGGAAAAACCTTCCTCCCACCGGCCTTATGATTTTCCCCCGAAAAAACCCCAAAAAAAAACCTGGGTTTACTCCTTTCCCGCGGCCGGGGCTATTTCCCCCTCCTCCCCAGGGTAAGGCGATGTTGAGTAAAATCATTGAGAACCCCCCGTAAAGGGTTCAGTCGTTTAATCCTCTTCTCCGGGGAGGGGGCCGGCTTTTTTTTGGGGAGAAAAAAAGAAGGGGCCCCCTCCGGGCCCCCATCGAAATATCGGGGCTTTAAATTTAAAATTTTTTTGGTAAAGAACCGCTACCCCTCTGCCCCCTTTATATCAGAAATTTTTCGAACCCCCCTGAAATGGCGGCAAGAATCTTTTCCAAACTGGATCCGTTTGGGGCTTATAAAAACCCGTTTTGCATTCGAGGGAAAGGGGATAATGGGGAAAAAAGGGGTTTTTAAAACCGGGGGTGGCCACTTCGAGTATTTTCGTTTGCCATTCGGTCTCTACAAAGCTCCCCGCGTGTTTCAGAACTTTTTCAAGAGACTTCCGGACCTACTCCTACGTCTGTGTTATTGGTTTTTCTTTTACGATATTTTTAAATTTTTTTTTCCTATTCGCGACTCCTCGCCACCAGTTCGCCAGGGCCTCCAGGGGAATCCACACCCATCAGTTTTTGCAAAAACCCGGGAAGGGTCTCTTTTAGCTTTCCCGGTAACCCCTCTTTGGGTACATGTTTTTTGACAAGGGGCCTCCGGATGGATCCGCTAAAAATCCCGCATTTTTACAGTGGCCAAAACCGGGGGGCCTTTTGGGGCCCTTCAAAAATTTTTTGGGGGTTCGCCAATTATTATAGAAAATTTATCCCACCTTCTCTAAAAGCTTTTTGGCTTTCCCTTTTGGGGGCTTTTTTTAAATAAAGAAAAACGCAAACCCCAAAATCTTGCCCCCAGAAACCCAAAAAAGCCATTCAACCCTCCAAATCGGGATTCTCTCTTGCTCCTGTCCTTTCCCCCCGGCCATAACCCCGGGTTTTTTTGGAAGTGGACGGTCTTTTTGTGGGTGCCGGGGGGCTGTTCCTCCTGCCCCGAGGGGTTCCTCCTCAGGGAAACTACATACTTTTGGTTTTTTTCTTTAAAAATTTCTTTCCCCGTCGAGAAAAATTATAGGGTTTGGGGGAAATTGCGAATTACTGGCCATAAAAGTTGGTTCTAGAAGAATGGCGTCAAACCCGCTGGGGGGCTCGCCACCCCCAAATTTCCCCTCTCCCTGACCCTAAAAAACCTCCTATATTTCCCCTTTGGTTTTCCCAAAACCTGAAACCCCTGCAAACCAAAAATGATTTTTTTTTTTGCCCCCATTTTGGGCTTCCTTCTGCATTTTCCGGCCCCGCTGGGGAAAAACGTTTAAAAACTGACCTTTTTAAACCCGCTTTCAGATTTTCGGTTTTGGGTTTTTGGTTTTCCTCCCAAAATATTCCCCAAGAACCCAACCGGGCAGGGTTTTCCCCGTTGGAATTTTTCAAAACTTTTCCTCCCCGGGAAAACGTATGTGGGGGTTCCTGCCTTGGGCCTGAATTTCCCGAAGTGGGGGGCATTCTTTTCTCGTACAGCTGGGCATTTTCCCGGAAGGGCCATAGATCTCTACAAAATGGTCCCCCCGTTATTACTGGTGGCCCACCCCCGTCAAGTGTTAAAAGGGGCTTTTTTTTTGGCTTGCACCCCCTGTGCCCGTAAAAGGGCCCGCGTCCCCAAAACCCGGGGGCCTTTTTTCGTTCCCCCTGTGCCGGAAAAAAAACCCCGGACCCATTTTAGCCATGGACTTCTCCCCCCTCATCTGGGAAAAACCGGGATCTGGGGGGTGTCCGATCATTTTTCCAAGATTTGGGTCCCTTTAAACCCTTGCCTTTTGGTTTAAACCCTTTTTTCCCCCAGCTGACCCCAAAAATTTTTTTCAGGGGGTTTATTTTTCCGTTTTCACGGGTCTTCCCCCTTTTTTCAAAAATTTTTTTCTCTGATAGGGGGTCCCATTTTTATTTTCAAATTTTTGCGGGCTTTTGGTTTTTGGTCAATTGCAGGGGTTTAGCTAGACTTCTCATCTGCATACCACCCTCAGGACTAACGGGGCAGTTTGGAGGGTTAACCCGGTTTTTGGGGGGACCTTTTCTTGCGGCCCCTTTTTGGGCTCTGCTTTTTCATGATAATTGGTTTCCCAAACTCCTCCCCTGGGCAAATTTTTCCCACAAAAACCCTTTTGATTTTTTAATCCCCTTTGGGGCCCCCCCCTTTTTTGTCGTTTTTTTGGGTTACAACCCCGCCCCCTCTCCCCCTAGCCCACCTTTTTGTCAGTCCCCGCCGGGGGATTTTCCCCAAGTTAAAAAGGGCATAAAAACTCTCTTTTCAGCTCCACATGACAGATCCTGCTACGGGGTTCTGCTGCACCAAAATTCAAAGCTGAGAGGTTTCGTATCCCCCGCCCCCCATTTGAGCCCCCGGGGGAAAAGGGTTTTTGGTTTTTCCCCCAGGTACATCCGCTTCAAGGTCCCAGCAAAAGCAGACCCTTTGATAACCCTTTGGTCCGTTTTTGTGGTTTCTTCGGGGAAATGAACCCCGTAAACCTAAATTCCGCTTTTCCTCCAACCCCCGCGATCCCGAACGCCTTCCATGGGCTCTTTTTCCTCAAGCTGGGGGGTGCCGAATCGCTTCTCCCGTGGATCTGGGCTTTAAACCCTTCCCCCCCCGTGGCCAACTTGATACCATTTTTAGGTCAAAAGGGGGTGCTGGCAGAGAAGAAAGGAGGGGGGGAAAAGGGGGGTTTTTTTTATTTACTGGAAGGGGTTTTGGGGGCCGGGGGACATTCGTGGGGAACCTTTTAGGGCCCAAAAATTTTCTCCTGACCCCCCTCTCTATTCCCAAAAAAAGGGGGGGGGGCCGAAGGGAAAGGGGGGGGGGGTACCCGTTTTATTGGGGGGGCGGGGCGCCCTTTCTGCCGCGGCCCCCCCCCCCTGCCCCAGGGGGGCCAGCGCGGGTGCCGCGGTTTCCCCCGACCACCCCCGCTGCCCGGGGGCCCACGCTGGCTCACTACCCGTCCCCGAAACCGGGGAACGTGGGGCCCCCCTTCCTGTCCCACCGCCACGCGCATGCCCGGGGCCCCTAAAAGGGGCCCCGCGAAGTTTCTTTTGGGTTTAAAAAGGGGGAAACTTCCCGGGGAATTGGTCTTTTGCCGGGGGGGCTTTTTTCTATTTAAAGGGAAAATGGCCCCCCGACTTTCTGCCCCGTTCGGGTTGGGTTTTGGGTTTAGTGTCTTTGAGATTTTTGAGTTCTGTAATTTATTTTCCTTTGTACCATCCGCTTTTCTTACGTTTCCTGGGAAGTTCCTTTTTGCCCCCCGCCCCGACCGTCTGCCTTTCTTTTGACCACGAAGCTCTGCCCCCCTTCCCCTGAACCCTTTTCCTGTCCCACCCACTACGCCCTTTTGGGGTTTCGATTTTGTACCCGGCTGACCCCGGCCCCACCGCGAACAAAATTACAAAACAGGGGTAGTGACCCGTACCCACACCGGGACAAAAGGAAGTCCATCCCGCTTTTCGGCGGGGTTTTGGGGAAAAACCGGGGGTAACTTAGACTCCCCCTCCCTGGTGGGCTTTAACCAAACCCTCGCTTGGGCCCGGGGGTCCGCGAAACCACCCCCTGCATCACATTTTGGCTGGACGACCAGGTCGAGGGAAAAGGTTTTTTGGTTCCCCTTTCCCCAAAATTCTTCCCAAAATTTTAAGGGTTAAGGGGGCCACTGTGCTTTTAGGGAAAAATGGGGTGCAGAAAATTCCCCTTTTTTAAAACCCTTTACCCCGAACTGTGCCCCCTTTCCCCAATTCTGTATGAGTTTTTCCCTTGGGGTTTCCTTAGACCTCAAGTTCTCATGTGCTCTGACATGCACTTGGGGAGCTGTGAATTTTATATAAAACATTGGTGGGCCTTTTTCCCAATTCAAGTCCAATCAGTTTAATTAAACAAAAGTGGACTCCCAAAGAAAAGTTGAACCACTCAAGGGAGGATCAGAAGGAAATAGGGCAGAAAGTGAGTTTTAAAAATGAGTGTCAAAAAAACAAAAAAATAAAAAAAACTTTGACCCTGAAAATTTTTTCAGTTTTTCTTTTTTAAAAAAAATTTGTAAAAAAAATCTACATTTCCCGTTTTTTTTTCTTTCAAATTTTGGGTTTAGGGGACAAAAGTGTACATTAATGGAAAAAAAAAAAAAAAAAAAAATGTTTTTTTATCTTTCCAAATGGCTCAATGAAAGAAAAAGTTTAAAAAATTTAAAGGGTTTTGAAAAAATTTTCCCTACTCATGTACCTTTCCCTTTCCTAACAGGGGGGATGTAAAAAATGGGGGTCTGTATACCTATCTATCTAATTGGGGGGGGGGGGTAAAACCCAATGAACAGGGGGATAAAATGTACCAAAATTTGGGGGCGTTTTACCTAATGGGGGGGGGTTATATACCTACCTAAAAAAAAAAAAACTATATACCTACCTAAAGCGAGGGGGGCCATATACCTACTTACCTAACAGGAGCTTATATAACCTTGTAAAAGGGATTTTATACCTAATGGAGCTCCTATATATTTACCTACCTAATGGGCAGCCTATATACCTATCTACCTCATTAGTGGTCTATATATCCACCTAATGAGGGGTCTATGTACCTACTTAATTGAGAGGCTTGATACTTACCTACCTAACGGGTGTCTATTTACCTATCCAATGGGAGGAGGCAACTTGCCTACCTTCTTAATAAGGAGGCCCACCTGCCTAATTGGGGTCTACTTGCCTAAAAAGATTATCTACTTATCTGCCTACCTGATCTGTGGTGTAGCTACTTAATACATTGGACTTTTACCTACTATATGAGGACACCAAAAACAAAACTGGGTGCACGAACAGAAGCCATTATAGATGTCTGGGGGTACTATTACTATTTGGGACACAAAGGGTGCATTATTACGATTTGGGGAGCTATGGATAAGGCATTTGTACAGAGGTGGGGAACAGGTAGGGAGCTGCTGGAAGTCTTAGAAGTCTACAATGATTTTTGCGGTAAATTCTGCAGGGATGATTTTTGGCCAGAAGAAATTGACATGGCAATCTGCACCACATGGAGATGAAAAGAGAAAATGAACAACTCTCATCAGACGTCACCTGTGTGTCACTAGATGTAACTGCACTGTAATCACTCACATTTCTGTAGAACCTGTGTACAACTGGTAGTCACTATGTGGTGGTTGCATGTGGTCATGGGCTGCAGGACTGCATGACTATTATTTAAAGGTATTACATTATCTTACATAAATTAGATTTTTAAAATAAGCACATTAGAGATTATATATGTGGAAGATAAGTAAGATAAATTGGGAACATATATTTTTTGTCTATAAACGTATGTGCCATGAAAAATGGTGCGTGAACCCAGACTTATTGAGTAAAATGTAACACAGAGGTCCTGTGTCCTGGATGTTTTAGAACCCTACAACACCCCTGTGTGAGTCTGAAGTTGCTTGTGGCTCTGTGAAACAGCATGATGAGACAACCCATTATAGCATCTCTCCTCATCCTCACAACCAGTGCCTCTTGCGACTACCCCATGATTTTTTTATTCTGTCTTTTTTGCATTGTGCGTTTGGAGGATTGGCTGCCTCCAGCTTGGCCATATACTTCACCCATTTGCCTGTCGGAGGTCCTTATAATTAGTGTGAATGAAATCTGTTCCCTGAATATATGATGGTTTTGTCCCCATGGAGAGGTGACGAGTTAGGGAAGCACATCATGGGCTTACCTTGATGTGGAAGGTGGGCATACACAATATAATCAAACTGTGCACCAAAACCCTCCACTTCATACATGTAGGGAAGTTAGCAGTGATTTAGTTTCGATGTTCCATGATTCTAATGTTTGTATGGTGTTTAGTACTGACTGGTGTTGTTGCTTTTTCAGTGTTTAAGATTTCGTATTACAGCCACAACAGCCAGTGCCAGTGTCTATGTCAGTGATGACTGATTTATTTTGTATTTTTTTCTTTGTAGAAGTGATGAAAAAGACAGCAAAACAAGAAAAAAAAACAGGAGTAACAGTGACTCCCAAAGTTCCTGTTTCGATTCCAAACTTCCTTTTGAATCAATCTAGTGTCATGCAACTCTTGGTCAATAAGGGTGGATTCACACATTAGTGCACATGTTGTAGGTATCTGTTGGCATTCTGTGAACAAGGTTCCCCGGCGAATACCACAAAGCAACTTTGTCAGACCCATAGAGGATAATAGAGCAGATGTAGCCCAGCGTGAGCTATGTTGGCTCAATTTCCCGGTACATATGTATTTGCTTCGAGACTCAATAGTGCATTAAGCTACATTATTGAGTCCCGTAAAATAAGTGTAAGCGCTGGGAAATAGAGAAAATATAGCCCACGCTAGGCTATGTCTGCTCTTTTACCCTCTATGGGTCCATTGAGGCTGCGTTGCGGTATCCACTGGGTTACAGAGAAAAAAAGTACCTGCAGCGGATGGGTGAACCAACCCTACTATATAAATTTTCTAAATTACTCATAAAATATTTTATATCAGCCCCCCCCCAAGCTTTTTTTAATCATTAAAGAATTTTTACCATTCTTTTTGTGTTGTTGCCTAGTAATCTGAGAAGAGTAAAAATTTGGATCCATTGATTTCAAGAAGAGTCTTCTCATTATTGCTTCCTTGCCTTTGTAGCAATGCAACTAAGCAACAACAGAGTGTGGATAGGCTCCCACTCTCAGGGGTCTGGATGACACTCAATGTGCCCGATCATTATAGAATAAATTAGATACTGTCTTTTTTTTCCAACGTTATCCATTTTCGAACAAAGGCCGTACAGTTGTCAACTTTTTATTTCTGTACTATTGCATTATTTTAAAGCAAACATAAAGCCTGTATTCTACCTATTACCAATTACAAAACGCTGAGAAAAAGAGAAGAGGATTCAGTTTTTTCTAGTGTCGCTGTAAATCTTACGAGTCCCAATCATTGGGTCCTCAATGGAACATCAGCCATTTACAGTATATTTAATAAGTGAAAGACCAAAAGTATTTGAAAGAGCAAAGAACGGAGTCTGTCTACATTAGCATAGAAGATTTGCATATTGTCTAGAAATGCCAGAAACAATTTAAGCCTGAAACATTGTTTTCTCCCGGACAAGGGATAATTAATTAATAGATATGCCGCAATGCAAGTCCGGTTGTTGTCAGCATAATGAATAGGCTCCTATAAATAATTTTCTTTACTTATTTTATTGTTACAAATATGCGGTGATCTTTAAGTAAAATTTATGACCTAATTTATTTAGCAGTGAGATAGCCATAAAACAAATCAGTGAGGCTCTAACCAGGTGGAAGGTGGGAGTAGGTTTATGGTTGGAATTGTCTGCTGGGGAAATTATAAAATCAAATTATAGGAGAATAAGAACACAATAGTTTGCATAATAAAAACATAATAGCATGACTCTTTACCTGTATATGCATCCACAGTAGTTTCTTTGCTCTGCTGTCGTCCCCGTTCTGCAATGATGGTAATGGTGTATTCGGTTCCGGGGTCAAGGTCTGTGAGGTCGTACTGGGAGATCTCAGGGGCCACTGTGATTTCGGATGCCATTCCAGATGATGGTGTGAAAGAAATGCGATAATGGTCAATAGGTCCATGAGCTTTGGTCCAGACTAAGGAAATGGTCTTGTCGGTAGAACCTGTGACCATCAGGTCAGTTGGACTGTCCAAGTCTATAACAGAGAGATAGAGAAGTAAGAACATTTTATCTAAGTGAAGGAAGGATAATAATCATAATCTTTATTATATCACACCTACAGGGTGTACATATACCGATGAAATCAGACATTACAGAGAAGCAAAATAATTAGCAATTCACAAGAAGCCTGATCTATATTGAAAGAAGATTTATACAAAAGGTAAAAAGTGCTTGATTTGTACTATGGTCTAACCATCCATCGTAAAAATAGGTTAATACATATAAATGTAGTTTGGCTATAACCCCCCACATGTACAGAAATGATGTGCACATGAGTACATGCAATTAGGACAATTTCGGCAAATAGACTAACACTCTGTATAGTCGAAACGCGTCGTGCTTGGTAGCTGCACTATGCAGTGTATATATCCTTCCGTCTCAAATGTGCCAAAATATTTTAAACGAAATGGAATAAAAGTGTTTCTTTTTTTAAGAGAAAGCTGGAGTCATCGTTAATATCTGTCTGAGGACGTTGTAAGCTGGAATACCTGCCTTGAGGATACATCATTTTGTTTGCCCAGCAGGGAGTTAGCTGGGATTTCCGTGCTCCGCCATCACATGGTACAAGCAGAGACGAACAGAAACGCCTTGTAAGTGAGCTGATTTATTTACCTGTCTAATTTCGGCAAATAAGGAAGGAAGACCGATCAGTGAATATGATAGGTCTACTTAAAAATTTATTTTTATATCTTAAAGGGAATCTGTCGCCAATTTTTTTTTTTTACTTATTAAATCAAGCCCCTGATCCATATTCTTTTCCTCGCAGCCGTTTTTATTTCCTGATTGTAGATTTCTCTATATATGATTGTGGGGAAGACATTCTTGCTTGCACTGCTTTAACAGCAGTCAGAGAGATACTTTACAGCAGCTTCATGCCCATAGGATTCTTAAGACAGTTTCTGTCCCATAGACATCTATAGGATAGTTTTGACTGTGAAGGGAGGGGAGAGGGGGAGCTGTGACCTCTCCTCTTGTGACTGGTGGATTCTGTGTTGTCTGTACACAGTGGTGTCTCCTTGGTGTTTGACCCTGCTTTTACTGATAATGAACACACTGCTGAAAAGCTCTCTAAACAGAACAGGAAGTGTCAGATAATTATTAGGCCTAGTGGCCAAAGTGAAAACTGCAGGACTTAAGAATTATTAAAAAAATACTGAAAGTGATCTGGAAAATGTAAAAAAAACATAACCAAAAATTCCTACAAAATGTGTTTAACATAAAAATGTGAGTTAAACAATAAGTAATTTTTTGATGACACATTCTCTTTAAATCTGTGGATGTTGGAGTTTAAATTGATTGTCTGGCAAATCACATTTCACAAAACTGGTATGGTATCAGAAAAGTCAGGTTCACAACAGGAGTCAGTGAATCTTAGATTATAAGCAGTGAAAATAACAGCGATGCAGAAATAGCACACAAAATTTGAAGTATAGAATGACGCTTAGGACCTGAGGAAGTGCAGTAGTGTGTGAAACGCATTGTCTGGTTATTTGGTTTAAATGTAACACATCTCATGTTCCGAAATTACTATTGAGCATATTCGCCATTCTATACCTCATATTTTGTGTGCTGTTTCAGCAACATTGTGAATTTTACTATTGTAACTCGCCATTCCATTTGCGCAGAGCAGAGAAGGGGAGAGGCGGCAGCTGGGGGAGTTAGGCCTCCATATTACGCAACATTTGCAGGTTAGTGCATTACTAGCTAATCTTCTAGACACTCTGCACTAGCATTGCCCCCTGTTTTCTTCTCCTATATAGCATCAGATTATAAGCAGATATGGTGCTCCCTCAAGTTACACAGGCTATAGGATTCAATATTTTCAACATACTATTATCTATGCTGAGACATTGTGTATGGAAGCTGCACTCACCATACAATATCACAGGCACTGCAGATCTGTTATTTATGTTATAGATAAAAGATCCAACCAATTATCATGAACATTTTACATCTATATTAGTGAAGTGAATGCATTGATTGGTCTAATAGCGCCTCTCTACAGTACGGTGTGGTACTGCTCTATAACTTTGCCAGGATGAGCGTCTCCTTTGGGCGTCTTTAAATTATGCCGGCTGCTCACAGGATATTTTATCCAATAATTTTTATTACACAAATATTATAGCAGCAACACTTGTAGTGTATTTTTGCAATGCTTAAAAAGTCTTAATGACATGTGTCTCAAAAACCTGCAATCCAAGGTAGAGTCCCAAGTCCGAGTTGGATCATACGACGCCGACATCTCGTGTTCGCAATGTCTCTCTCAGAGCTGACCTGCCAACAGCTGGCTGCTGATTCGTATCGCGCCTCTGACGCGGTCACGTGACGTTTCGGGGGACACGTCCACTTTCTCGAGCTGCATAACTGCAACCACTACTAAGCCTAAAATAAGTAGAACGTCTCCTTTGGGCACCAGGAGAGGGTCCCATTTTCTTTCTTTCTGGTACCTTGTGTATAAAATAAATGACCGAAAGAAGCTCCTGTCCTCGTTATACAGAGGGATTTCCAGCTTCCAGCAGCCCTTTCTGATGTTGAATGTAAGGACTTGCTTTATCTGTATTAGTTATCTGCTTCATTTTCTTTCATTTTAATTTTCTTTTTGCATAATGTTGATGACATTTTGGGGTTTTGGAACCAATTACCAGTTTTCCATAGAGTTATGGTTTCATCATACAGTGGTCGTCCTGGAACCAATTAATATGGTATGTTGTGGGACCACTGTATAGGGCAGTTCACTATTACGGAGACCTTTGTGGATTAAAGTGATACATTATATTCCGTAATGAATGGGCAATCAGTGCAGTGACTGGCACAGGGTAGATGCCACAGTGTAGAAGTTAGATATAAAGATTAGTCTGACTACTGCAGAGGAGAGTTTGGAGAAGGGAAGGCCAATCAACAAAGAGTTAAAGCAACCAAGACAAGAATCTTTACGAGTCCAGCATCTTAGTACCTTGTAGTGATACATCTAGAGGCTGGAAGGTTTCTGACCAATATAAAACAAAACTATCTCCAGATATTAAGACGAGTGCAAATTCAGCAGATGAACGATTCTGGAGAACCATTCTGAACCAATGCAGTGACGGTATAGTATAGTATATTTCATGCATTGACCTTCAATCATTGTGCATTGCTCCTAATGCAACAGTAGACATTACTCTTCCCATAGGGTGGTCAGATCACCTATACTAGATCAACATTTATGAAGTGATTGTTTAGTATGTTGACAAGAGCAGCAGCCTGGGGAGCTCTGGGGTCTCTTGTGTTGTTTACTGTGGTTCCATTTGTGCTTCATCTGTTCAAACCACTTGCAAGTATATGTGCAGGTACTCTATTATCAAAATATTTTCCAGGAGAATGTAAAGGCATCAACCCATGACCTCAATCTGAAAAGAAATGTAGTGATTTGAGACAATAACCCAAAGCATGAGCACATAAATCATCAAAAAATGGTTAAAAAATCATTCCTGACATTGTCTGAATTCTGGGGAAAGAACTGTGTTAGGCGGCAGTGGATCCTTAGAGTCAACCATGAGAGTTGGTGAATATTACACCAGGGAGCAGGTGACATCTTGTCTGATGAGTTGTTCACTTTTCCTTTTCTTCTCTATTTGATCAAGACCACCCTGATGACTTCTTCCATCCACCACTTGTCCCTGCAGAATTTACAATACCAACACCTGAGACTCCTCACTTTTTTTTATCATTTTCCCAACTGTGTGCCCCCCTTTTAAAAAATCCCCATCAAAGTGGTCCAAATGGATAATTTCCCCCCTTAATTTAAACCCCCCTAACTGATTTCCCCCCCCTAAGTATGTAGAATTGGGGCCCAGGGCGGTTTTGATATTCTTGGGGCCCCCCGGGGAACTAGGTATTGGGGGGCCCCCCCCGGGGTAGCTAGGTACTTAGGGCCCCTGTGGGACTAGGTACTTGGGGGATCCCTTGGGTATAGGTTGCTTGGAGATCCCTGGGGTACAGGTACTTGGGGATCCCCGTGGGTTTTGCTAGGTAGCTTAGGGCCCCCTGTGGGTAGCAAGGTAGCTTGGGGCCCCTAAAAATATCGTGGTTCAAATGGTCATAAAGGTATTAGGGCCCCCAGTAGGAAGGCAAGGTATTTAGGGCCCCCCAGTAGGTATGTAGGTCATTGGCCCTAGGAGCAGGTAGCTTGATATCTGGGCCCCTGTAGGTATCTAGGTAGCTTAGGGCCCCCTGTAGGTAGCTTAGGGTTCCCTCTGTAGCTTAGGGCCCCCTCTGTAGTTTAGGGCCCACTGTAGGTAGTTTAGGGCCCCTATGTAGCTTAGGTATCTCTTTGTAGCTCAGGACCCCCTCGAGGTAGTTTAGGGCCGCCTCTGTAGCTTAGGGCCCCCGTTGTAGCTTAGGTATCCCTTTATAGCTTAGGGCCTCCTCTGTAGCTTGAGGCCGCCATTAGCTTAGGGTCCCCCTGTAGTTTAGGGCCCCTTAAGCTTAGGGACCCCTGTAGTTTAGGCCCCCATGTAGCTTAGGGCCCCCTGTAGTTTAGGGCTCCATGTAGCTTATGGCCCCCCTGTAGTTTGGGGCCCCCTGTAGCCTAGGGCTCCCTATGAAGTTTAGGGCCCCCTGTGTAGTTTAGAGCCCCCTGTAGGTAAATACTCATCTTTCCGCGCTCCCCCGATGTCTCCGTTTGTTTCCGGCCCCAAGCCCGCTGCTTTAGTTTTGGGGTCTAGGACAAGAAGCTTGGCAGGCAGCACAATGACGTCACTTCATTGCACCGCTTGCATAGCCATGTACGGCAGGGGCAGGGAGCGCACAGCTTTCCCTGGCCCGCTGTTCATCTTTATTGTATGGCCTGTGTGAAGCAAGGGGGGTGTACCTGCCGACAGTGGCAGGGCCCCCTTGCTACACAGACCGTCCGGGCCCCCTACGTCAGTACTGGTTGTACTGCCCTAAAGGCGGCCCTGGGCTGAAGTGCCAACGAGCTATGGAGGGACAGGAAGAAATGTAGTTGGAAGACAGGCAGACAGTCAAGACGGGCGGCGTTCAAGTGTTGTGGGGAAAACAGGCAAAAGGTCAGGGCAAGTGGCAGGCAACAAGGGTCAAGTGTCAGAACCATAGATCACAAAAAGAAATAGCGAACACACTGTAAAGGCTCAGGAAAAACACCAGCTACTGGCAAGGGAAACTTGCATATAAAAACGGGTAGGTGACTAGTGATAGGCGGTCAGGAAATCTGGCTGGCATGAGCACCCAAGAGGCGGGTATGCATGTGCCAGAAGACCACAGAGGAGGAGAGGCGGACAGGAGCAGGGAGAGGTGAGTATACAGCAGAGTGCAGTGGGCGGCGAGAGAAGACACAGGCGTGTCCACAATCTGGCAGCTCTTTCTGATGTTGAATGTAAGGAGATGCTTTATCTGTATTAGTTATCTGCTTCCTTTTCTTTCATTATAATTTTCTTTTTGTATTACGTTGGTGACATTTTGGAGTTTTAGAACCAATTACCAGTTTCCCATAGCGTTAAATAATGGTCGTTCTGAAAAATTTAATATTGTATGTTGCAGGACCACTGTATAGGGCAGTGCACAACTACGGAGAGTTTTGTGGATTAAACTGATAAATTAAATTTCATACTGAATGGGCAACCAATGCAGTGACTGGCACAAGGTAGAGGCACCAGTGTAGAAGTGAGATATGAAGATGAGCCTGACTGCTGCAGAGGGGAGTTTGGAGAAGGGAAGAGCAATCAACAAAGAGTTACAGCATCTTAGTACCTTTTGGTGATACATCTAGTGAGGTTAGAAGGTTTCTGACCAATATAAAACAAATCTCTCAAAATATTAAGATAAGTGCAAATCCAGACGAGCCAATCCGATAAATTATAGGGGTTTTGCCATGAAGTAAAATTGACGTGAAAAGCTTGCAAATGAAATAAACATTTTCACCATTCATCATTATTCAAATTTCTGCACCATTTTTGTCTTAGCTGCTCCTTTAGTGATCCATTGTTTATAGGGGATACGACCAGGGCTGAGAGCTCCTCAATCCTGGTCGCACATGCTCAGACATCACCTCTCCTCTCAGGCAGTTTCTGAGTGTTCAAACCCCAGGTGCTGTCACTCTACTCCCATCCTCTGTTCTCCTTAGTAATTAGTCAAACAGTGTAAATAAAAAAGAAACCTCAATGAGGTCTGTGCATTGATAAAGAGACAAAAAAACAACACATGTTTGGTTCCTGCTGAGATTTGAACCTAGGACTCTTGTGTCTGGAGGCAAAAACTTTACCTCTCAGCTACTCACAATGCTTTACAAAAACAGACCTTTCTTTGACTACAGAGAGGAAAGGCCTGGTGATGTCATCCTGCTGGGTCACATGATATGCAATTCAAACAAATCACACACGCCCCTTCTTAGCACACAGAGCTGAAGAGCTGGATACAGGAGGTATGAAATGAGATCGTGGTAAAACCCCTTTAAGACGAGTGCAAATTCAGCAGAAGAACCATTCTGAACCAATGCAGTATAGTTTAGTATAGTAGATGTCATGTATTGACCTTCATCATTGTGTAATGCTCCTCATGCACCAGTAGACATTTGTCTTCCCATAGAGTGGTCAGGTCACCTATACTATATCATCAGTTATGAAGTGATTATGTAGCTTGTTGACCAGTGCAGCAGCCTGGGGAGCTATGGGGTTTCTTGTGTTATAAACTGTGGTTGCATTTGTAATCAATATGTTCAAGCCACTGGCAAGTATATTGGATTAATGTGCAGGTTCTCTGCCTACTACTCTGTGGATGAAAAGACTTTATAGTTGAATATTAAAGGATTTATGTTATTGTAACTTCCTAAAATGAGACAGCAGTGTTTTTAGTGATTACTGCACTGCTGAAACTGGGATCACCACTCTTAATCAGATGTGACAAACCTTTTATCTGTTCTTGCATAGATTTTCTCAGGTATCCCAGGATTTTTTTAAATTGGCTTTAGTGTGCTCTGTTAAAGAATGTGCTTCCTGTGCTTAAGAAAAAGCGCCACCCTTGTCTAAGGGCTATGTCTGGTATTGCAACTCATTCCCATTCAAATAAATTTGTCCACGCTGTAAAACCAGCTATGACCTATGGAAAAGACTTGGATGGTTCTGGCAGAAAAAAAAAACACATTTATCAAAACTGTCTGACAGTAAGACCGTCTTTGTTACCCATAGCAACTAATCAGACCTCAGTTTTAATTTTTTATACTGCTCTGGAAAAATGAAAGGTGAGCTCTGGATGGTTGAAATGGGTAACAAAGACAGTCTTACTGCTAGACTGAAAATCTGAAAAGAAATGTAGTGATTCAAGACATAAGCACATAAAAGGGTTAAAAATCATTCCTGAATCATTCACTGTAAAGACGTAAGAAAACACACCCACTACTGGCCAGCGTGGAAGGGTAAACTGCATATAAAAAGGTTAGGTGACTGGTGATAAGCTGCCAGGAAAGCTGGGTGGCATGGGCACCCAAGTGGTGGGTATGCTTGCACTGGCAGACTGCAGAGGAGGAGAGCCAGGCAGGAACAGGGGGAGGTGAGTATATAGCAAAGCGCAGTGGGCAGGGAGAGGAGACACAAGTGCTTCCTCAGTCTAGAGTGGGGCCCACGGTATGCCACGCAGAGGCTATAATATGAGAGAAATGGGTGGAAGTCCATCACAGTCAGGGCAGAAATGTCCATTGATACAGTACGTGGGCACGGGCATCATGGTAAGATAGGGCGCAAACCCGCGACAGAGATGGTGAATTTGTCTAAGAAATGTTGTTTATGGGAGCATGGTGACAGCGGCAGCAGCAGCACATAGTATCAGTGTGCGTGCAGGAGAGTGGAAGGGGGAGTGGGTTTTATGTGGATTCTCTGATGGTTAATTGGTGAACACTTGAATAGGGTGTTTACCTAACATGATATAAAAGGAAATGAGCTTAGACCACATGGAACTGGACCTCTAACCCATGATGAAGCCAAGTTAGCTGGTGAAACATGTCGGGGAGGTCAGGCATGACGTTTTAAATTGTGATTTCTCACCTCTGTCTACAAGTGTCACCTGCTGCAGACGGTATCACAAGGAAACCTTATACAGTATGTTTTATGTCCATTAGATCAGGGACGACTGCCCAAGTAGGAGGCTTGGGATCCCTTACTGGAGCTAGTAAATTGCTGTATATATAAGGTTCTCCTGTTAATAGGTGGTGTCCCACCAGACTTGATAATAGAAAAGGAGTTATTCCTTCAGGAGTAGAAAGGGAGATATTGAGAGGTTAGAAATCAGGTTTTTCATCGTGTGTATAGAGGTTTAGTGTTATAGATAATAAAAGTTATGTTTTCGTGGTTTATAGATAGAGAACTGATAGAGTGTAAGTTTGCCTATGGCAATATAGTACATATAGTGATCACAAGTCTCTCTCTGTTCTCTTGAGAAATTCCCATTGTTTTTGAGACTAGTTTACACGGTATTCATGGTGACAATCTGAAGATAGCTGTGCACATGTAAGGGTATGTAAGGAGAGTCCTGTCCGTTATATTTGTGTTATGACTAGTGTAAGTGTTAGGATACTATGGGATACCAGAGGGATAGTGTCCTGGTTATAGTAGTTACAGGGTTAATTAGTTTAGCAGACAAAAGGTTAACAATAAAGTTGGTTATAGCTAGATTTAGCCTGTTTCTGGGGAGCAGCAGTATAGCTGCCAATCAGAGAGCTAGGCCAGAGGACCGAGGTGGGGAAGGTGCAGTGGAGGGGGAGCTGCACAGGGAGACAGTGAGTCGGTCAGCAGTTGGAGAGTGAGCGGTGAGCAGCAAACCCCTGAATCTAAGATGAGGGTTGGCAGATGCCCCTGGAAGGCCGGAGAGGAAAGGTTGTTTTAACCAGAGACTTGTATATAGTTACACTTATAAGCAAGAAAATCGGCAAGAAGAACCCCACTTCAGTGCCGGAGCGTGTCTGGGAAAAGGCGGAGGCCTAGGGGAGCAGCAGGAAAGGTCAGCAAGAGGCCTGGACCAGAGTGGATGAGCCACTGGAGTGGTCAGGTAGTGCAGTGAGGTGGGCAAATAGGAGAACCCCTCGGGAATTGCGTGGATGTGTGAATGCTGAAGCTGCTGGGTGCCAAGACACGGTTGATCAAGTTTTTCTGTGATGGTCGCTGCAAGATAGAAGTAAAAGCCTTATCCTGGTCAGTTGTCCTGTCAAGTTATTTCATCGCCGGTACACCACAGAGAGTCCCACACTGCACCTCTGCCCGCAATACACAAAGAACCCTAAGGGACACCCTCTAGGTTCCTCAAGTTTACATACACAAGGTATCCTAATAATATTGATGAACTGAAACACATTTGCATCGAGGAATGGTCCAAACTTCCTCCTCAGTGATGTGCACATCTTATTTACAGCTACAAAAAACAATTGGTGGTTGTGACTGTGGCTAAATATGGAAAAGTTTATAAAATTCAAAGTTATTTTGTTCCGTTACTTTGGATGTTTACTCAATGTGCTCAAGATATGAATATAACCGATTGTGTGTTATGTCTACTTAGATTATTTTTGTTTATGAATGTAACAAACAGACCACATTTTAGTGGCAATTAATGTAGAAATCCAGGTAGTCTCAGTACAAGACATGGATAGCATAAGGCCGTGTTCACACGGCTTATTCCCGACGGATTTGTGAGCCGTATTGAGCTCACAAATCCGCCGTGAATAAGGGGCGGGGCCGGAGCCCGGCGGGGGCGCCGCTCCCGGCCCCATAGACACTGCATTGTTTACGGCGCGTCCGCGCCGTAAATAATGTGCATGTTACTTTCTCCCCCCGCGGCGGATTCGCCGAGCGGGGAGGAGCGACGGAATCCACTGTTCTCTATGAGAGCAGTGGATTACCGTAATGACAGGGACGGATTGGCGCCGTACTGAAGCGCAAATACGGCGCGGAGTACGGCGCCAATCCGTGCCCAAATAAACCGTGTGAACGAGGCCTAATAGTTGTAAATTTTATTAGAAAGGGTACACTTACTTTTTCTCCCTTCAGTGCTGATGTCTTTTCAACATGCTCAGTAAAAAACATGGTCATTATAACTGTTTGTGTATGATTATAATGTTTAATTAGATTTTGTTTGTCTGCAATATAATGGTCAATTTTATACCAATCAGATCACATTTTATTAGAAATAGATCACTTAGGTTTTCTCCTTTCACTGTGGATGTTTACTCAACATGCTCAGTAAGAGATGGACAGTATAACTGTATAATTATGTAGTTTAGTTAGATTGTATTTGTCTACAGCATAACTGTGGGTTATAAGATAACCACACAACACTTTACTATTAAATAATGCATAAATTGAGTTAATTCCGAAGAGTTCACTTATATTTTCACTGTAGATTTTTTAGGGGTTTTATGAAGTAAAATGAATGTGACAAGCTTGCAAATTAAATAATAAACATTTTCTCCATTCATCATTATTAAAAATTCTGCTCTATTTTTGTTTGAGCTGCTCCCTTAGTGATCCATAGTGTACAGTTCGTCTCAAGGGGATATGTCCAGTGTTGAGAGCTCCTCAGTTCTGGGCGCACATGCTCAGACATCACCTCTCCTTTCAGGCAGCTACTGTTAGTTTCTTTCCTGCATAGTAATAATTCACACTCACTGCTGAGCGAGTGTTAAACCCCAGCTGCTGTCATTCTACTGCTGTCCTCTGTACTTCTTAGAGCATGTCCCCACGGTACGGGTTTGCGGGTGGTTTTTCAGACGGTTTGCGGTTTTGCAGACCATCTGAAAAACCGCCAGCAAACGAGCACAACGGGCTTCTATGGAAAACCCGTGCAGCAGTCCCCACTGCATGGGTTTTCTGCTTGGCGGTTTTTCAAACCCTCGGCCGACCGGAAAACATTGTGCATGCACATTCATTCATATATGCATGTAAATGGGAAGGGAGAGGACTTGTCTCTGCTCATCACGGATGTGGGGACGGCACATAAACCGGACAAATACCAGTCGGATAAACCGACCGGTATTTGTCCATTGCCATGTAAACGGGCCCATAGTAATTAGTCAAACAGTGCAAATAAATAAAAAGAAAAAAAAAACTCAATGTGCAATGAGAAAAAAAAAATCTGTATTTGGTTCCTGCAGGAAATTGAACTCAGGACCTCTATGCTGAAATTCAGAAGTACTAACCACTCAGCTACATTGTAGCTACTCAAAGATCTCTACATAAAGAGACATTTGTTTGAATAGAGTGAGCACACTGTGGGGAAAGATATGCTGACGTCAAGCCTGCTGGGCCACATGATATGCAATTCAAACAAATCATACACACTCCCTTTTGAACACACTGAAAGCTGAAGCAGGACAAACCACACATGAAATGCCTTTGTGGTAAAACCCCTTTAAATTGTGTTTGTCTACAGTATAACTGTGAATTATCATGCATCATTTTATTAAAAATAGTTCACTTACCGTATATACTTGAGTATAAGCCGACCCGAGTATAAGCCGAGGCACTTACTTTTGCCCCAAAAAACGGGAAAACTTATTGACTCGAGTATAAGCCTAGGGCAGAAAATGCAGCGTCTACTGGTAATTTTAAAAATAAAAATGGATACCAATAAAATTACATAGGCAGTTTAATGTCCCCCATAGGCAATTATAGGCGGATATATGGCCCTATATGCAGGTATATGTCCCAAATGGCACGTATATGGCCCCATAGGCATGTAATAGGCAGTTATATGTCCCCCATAAGCAGATTATAGGCAGGTATTTGGCCCCATACGCAGGTAATAGGCAGGTATATGGCCCCATAGGCAGGTAATAGGCAGGTATATGGCCCCATAGGCAGGTAATAGGCAGGTATATGGCCCCATAGGCAGGTATAGGGCCGGCTGTAGGCAGGTATAGGGCCGGCTGTAGGCAGGTATAGGGCCGGCTGTAGGCAGGTATAGGGCCGGCTGTAGGCAGGTATAGGGCCGGCTGTAGGCAGGTATAGGGCCGGCTGTAGGCCGGTATAGGCAGCTGTAGGCAGGTATAGGCAGCTGTAGGCAGGCATAGGCAGTTTAAAAAAATCAAAAACAACCACTTACCTGACTCCCCGCTGCTCCATCTCCCTCGCCGCTCCGCCTCCTCGCTGTCCGGCCTCCCGCGCGCTGTCCTGCATCTTCTCAGCACAGGCGGGTGACGTCATCAGGCCGCGCACGCAGCGTGATGACATACCTGCCTGTGCCGGAAACTGCGGGCGGCCGCAGACGCCCGGAGTCCACTGCGGAGCACGGAGCGCTCGTTCTCTGCCCCGCAGTGGTATCCCTTCACCTGTATGCGCTCCGGAGGTGAAGGGATCGCGGACAGTGCCCGGGCCAGCGCAGCGTCCAGACACTGTGCGCTCACTCGGCATTCAGTTATATGCGCTCCCTGAGGAGTCGCATATAACTGAAGCGTCCCTGTCGGCACTCGGGCCATCGCAGCGCCCGAGCGCCGACAGTGACTCGAGTATAAGCCGAGGTAGAGTTTTTCAGCTAATTTTTTGGGCTGAAAAACTCGGCTTATACTCGAGTATATACGGTACATTTTTTCCTTTCTCTGTGGATGTTTACTCAATGTGCTCAGTGTGAGACATGGATAGAGAAACATTGTCCATTTTTATTTTAGTTAGTCTGTGTTTGTCTATGGTACAACTGTGAGTTACATAACAATCAGACTATGTTTTTGTTCATAAGGCCTCGTTCACACGGCTTATTTGGGGACGGATTGGCGCCGTACTCCGCGCCGGATTTGCGCTTCAGTACGGCGCCAATCCGTCCCTGTCATTACGGTAATCCACTGCTCTCATAGAGAACAGTGGATTCTGTCGCTCCTCCCCGCTCGGCGAATCCGCCGCGGGGGGAGAAAGTGACATGCACATTATTTACGGCGCGGACGCGCCGTAAACAATGCATTGTCTATGGGGCCGGGAGCGGCGCCCCCGCCGCGCTCCGGCCCCGCCCCCCGCCCGCCCCTTATTCACGCGGATTTGTGCGCTCAATACGGCTCACAAATCCGTCGGGAATAAGCCGTGTGAACACGGCCTAAGAGTTCATGTACTTTTTTTTTGCAACTAAACTTCATGCCTCAATGTTACTTTTACTTTCTAGTGACTGCAAAACCTCAACCTCATAAATTAAGGTTCATGGAACAAAAATATCTTCCTCATGAATGTTTCACAAAACATCAACCCTTGAGGTAAATGTTATCAAATTTATATAATTTGTTGTTGTGCGCTGTGTCCTGGGGCAAGGTTAATGTGTTAATTCAAGGCTGCCAACATCAGGAGTCACATCTGGCATGCCAGCAAATGATAAAAAAAAATCTATTTAATAACATTCAAGTAAATCTTTTAACAATTTGAAAAAAGTGCAGTTGAAGCGCCGACAGTCAGTAGCTTTAGCAGAGATTTCACTGAAGAATGATGCTTTAAACTTCCAATGACAGTTCTCACATTAGAAACTCTGATTGTATCTGCTGTGAGAATTAAGTGGACGTAAGGGAGACAGACAAACTTACGGCTTACTATATTTTAATGAGGCTTCAGCTAGATCACAACACAAACAATGACATCTTTGTGTTTGAATAGCTTGCTTCTGAGCTTTAGCCCAGGGACTTTTACTGCAAAACCAAGACAGCTAATTTACACACAATTGGCGTTATCTATAACTGCACAATGGATGCAATTTCACTGTTAGATATCTGTAATGCATTGGCAGACACTATCACAGAATAACTCTATAATAACATTTATTTTGTATTCCCTTGACTTCGTAGATGGGCTCATCAGCTTCACATCAATATTCGATGATAAGTAGGTGATGTGCAAGGTTGGACTGGCCCACCAGAGTACCAGAGGTTTCACCGATTGGCCCAAGCGCCAACACACTATTGTACACCTAGGGCCACATGTATGAAAACTGTTTAGGTCTAAAACTCACTTTTTGCCCATAGTAAACTATGAGCAAAAAAGTGAGTTTTAGATCTAAACAGTTTTTATACATGTGACTCCTAATATTTTAGGGCCCCAAAGGTCTGGACGAGGAGAACTTCACTAGGGCTGACTTTAGAACAGATCACTAGATATCCTCCTATTAAACTCTGCATGTGCAAAGATTATTGGACTTACAAAAAGTATATTAAAGAAAACCTGTCAGTTGGTTTATGTCCCCCTATCAGAGAGTAAGAGGTGATAAAGGGAGAAAAGTGACTCTAACATAAAGGTTTATATGACTTGGAGCAGGATTTCTGAGCAAAAAGAATAGAAAATTCTGACTGTTACTTTATGTGGGTGGGGTTAACAGTACTTTCAATTTCAGATTTTCTTTGCTTTTTACTCAGAAATTCAGCATTAAATCGTATAACCCAATGTATCACAGAGCTCAGCTTCTCTCTCTATCATATCCTGCTGTCAGAGAGGGTAGCATAAACCATCTGACAGGTTCACTTTAAGGCTATGTCTCCACAGCATAGCAAAACGATTGTAGTTTTGGTGGTTTTAGCATTCTAAAACTGCTGAAAATATGATCGTTCAGGCAGCCCATAGACAAAAATAGAAAAAAATCACCTGTAGTCAACACAGGTCGTTTTTTTCTGCTCGTCTTCTGGCGCCGGCGTATTATACAACATGTTCTATAATACGCCAGCACTTTGAGTTTTTTTGGCATTTTCCCATACAGTCAATTGTATGGGTTTATGGCAAAAAAATAAGAACTGACCATGGGTTTTGCACAAAACGTGACAAAAACCGCGGTCCTGCATTGGACAAAAACTGCTCGACTTTCGGCCATTTTTTGGCCGATGCAGTGGGGATTTAGCCTAAGAGTGTCCCTGCTTATGTTCCGTATAGATAGAGAGTTCTTCTGGGAGGTCCAATGAATGTTAGTCCAATACTGGTGATATGTCATATAAGATAAGATTTTTTATATAAAAAGCTTTTGCTATACCCAAAGCATTATGCATGAAAATAGGATAAAACTATGGGCGACATGTATGATCAGGCTTTACGCCTGTTTTTTGGCGTATACTGCTCCTCCTGGCCCGGATCCCGCTGTCGGACGCGGGGATGCGGTGTTAGGCGCAGCGTTCGCCACTTTCAGCTGCGCCCCGCATGAAGGGGCGGGCCGTGGGCGCGGTGTGGGCGCGGGGTAGGCGTTCCGGGGTGGGATGCGGCGCGCTCGAAAACTCTGAGGCATGTACGATGGCGAGTCGGCAAAGCGAGGCGCAATGCAGCGCTCTGCAGCTCCGACAGTCAGACCTGGTTTATTTTGGTCTAAATGCTCCGGCAGAGGCGAAGTGAAGCAGGATCGGAACATGCGAGGAAGCAGATAGAAGATCGTGACAGGAATCTCGGCGCTCCGCTTCGTGCAGCAGGAATATGATTCAGAAAAAAATCGCCTTTATAAAGGCGGAAAACAGTGTCAGAAAAGCTGAACGTAAAAAATAAACATAATGAAAAAAAAACACTTTCCAAAACTCTAGAACGGCGCAATATCAAGAATTATGATATTGTAAATTGCCGTGAAATACAGTAATTCAAATTCTGAAACCTATTCTCATTGGTCGGCATAAACCGAAATCACAGAAAAATTAAATAGCAAAGGTGGAATTTGTGAAAAGTAAAGTCACTGCAGCCAATAACAAATTCCTATTCTAAAATATAACTTTTAATACATCATTTAAAACTAAATACCCCACTATCTACCTTACAGCTACTATCTCTAACTAATACCTAACCTACCCCTAAGTAAGATCAGGTAATCGTCCCGAAAAGGACGTCCCGATCACCGATGACTGACCCTAGTCACTACCCCACCTCAATAGATATGTATATATAATATAGTCAAATAAAGCGCGGGATATATACCCTCCTAAGGAGGATGGACAACCAAATTCTAAGGGTCTATAATACTAGGTGAGTAACTGGCGGACCGCACTAAGGAAAAGCTACAACGGTCTGGAGCTTTATAATAAAGACAGCACTTAGCCACTACCTCTTACTAGATAACACATAGTGAGGGTCAAGTGCTGAACTCCATATGAAACCATTCCCTAGAAAAAATGTCCACCATAAATAACTGTACACCCAATACAACTAATATAGGTATGCTAGGAAGACATGTTCAGGATAGATACAACCTTGATTCCATGATTCCCCTTCTTAAGCCCCAATGCGTTTCCCCCTCAGTAATAAAACGAGGGTTCATCAGGGGGACAGAATAAGAGATGTCCTGCTTGGTGATAGATAATAACCGGATAGCTGCAGGCAATAGACTGCATGCACACTTACCTTTTATACTCTCAGCAGATTGCTAAACAAATGATTGTCCCATATCCCGGGCTCCACTGCGCACGTCCGGAAGTGGTCAAACACATGACCCAAACATTCTAATGTTATGGCAACCCTGTAGCGCTATAGCACTTACCTCTAACATTCCGGCGTGCGTGACTAGCTACAGCGCATGTCCGGAAGTAACGGACTGGTCACATGACCCCCGGCATTTCAATACCATAGCAACCGGATACGCTGCTATACAGCGCATGCCCGGAGGTGACGAACATAAACCGGCCAATCAGAATAGGAGTGACAGTGAACCATTAAAACCTATGGGGAAGGATTGACCAATCAGAATCAAAGGCGGGACAGTTCAAAATACAGTAAAAATGGTGCAATAAGCTGATTGGCTGAGCTAGCAGGGGCTTGGCTCGCTCGGCCAATCAGAATAGGAGCGACAAAGACCCATTCTATCCTATGGAGAAGTTTAGACCAATCAGAATCCACGGCGGTACAGTTCAAAATACAGTAAAAATGCTGAAAAGAGCTGATTGGTTAAGCTACCGGGGACTTGGCTAGCTCAGCCAATCAGAATAGGAGCGACAGAGACCCATTAAAACCTATGGAGAATTATTGACCAATCAGAATAAGAGCGACAGAGACTCATTAAAACCTATGGAGAATTATTGACCAATCAGAATAGGAGGGGACAGTGAACCATTAAAACCTATGGGAAGATTGACCAAATCAAAACTCAAAGGCGGACCAGTTCAAAATAGCAGTAAAAATGGTGAAAAAAGCTGATTGGCTGAGTAGCAGGGGCTTGGCTAGCTCGGCCAATCAGAATAGGAGCGACAAAGGACCATTATATCCATATGGAAAAGTTTAGACCAATCAGAATCCACGGCGGTACAGTTCAAAATACAGTAAAAAATGCTGAAAAAGAGCTGATTGGTTAAGCTACCGGGGACTTGGCTAGCTCAGCCAATCAAATGGGGAGCGACAGAGACCCATTAAAACCTATGGAGAATTATTGCCCAAATTCAGAATAAGAGCGACAGAGACTCATTAAAACCTATGGAGAATTATTAAACCAATCAGAATAGAGCGAAAAAGACCCATTCTAGTCTATGGAGAAGTTTAGACCAATCAGAATCCACGGCGGATAATTCAAATTACAGTAAAAAGACAGAAAAGAGCTGATTGGCTGAGCTAGCGGTGGCTTGGTTATCCCAGCCAATCAGAGCGCGAGCTACTTCTCCAATTATAGTCTATGGAGAGATGGGCGCTCTGAAATCTCGGCGCTCAGCGCCGTGCGGCATGAAGTTTTAATAAAAAAATTATTTTTAATAAATGAAAAAACATTATCAGATAAAGAGCAGAACCCTTCTTTACAAATAAAGCAGTTAAAATCCCGAACAACGCGTTTGTCGCCGAGACCGGCGCTACATAGGGAATTGCAATAGAGAGAATTGCCGGGAAATACAGTAATTCAAATTGTTAAGCTCTTCTCATTTGTCGGTATAAACCAGCCAATCATAATTGGAGCGACAATGTCCCATTATAACCTATGGAGGAGAATTGACCAATCAGAATAGAAGCGACAATGTCCCATTATATCCTATGGAGAAAAATTGACCAATCATATTCATAGTCGTTACAGTTCAAAATTCTGTACAATTGCAGATAGGAGCTTATTGGTTGAAGCGGCGGGGGCTCGTCCAGATTAACCAATCAGAGCGTGAGCTACTTCTCATAGAGTTCTATGGGGAAAAGAAATTCTGAGGCAAGCTCTGTGATTGGCTAAGTTAAAAGAGGCGCCGTTATTTGGACCAATGGGAGAGCGAGCGACGCTCCTATGGGTTTTCTAATGCAATCTGAAATAAAACTGTACATGGCCGAAATCAAATGATAAGACTACAGAAGTTGTCCGATGTGTATATAAAATGAATAATAATATGGGGGTAATGAAAAAAATATTAAATCAATAAAATCATGTTTATTTCTTTATTTTCGTTGCACCCATACTATTGATCCTTGGCTAACGAAAATAAAGAAATAAACATGATTTTATTGATTTAATATTTTTTTTTTTGTTACCCCCATATTATCATTCGTTTTATATACACATCGGGACAACTTTCAGAGCGCCCATCTCTCCATAGACTATAATGGGAGAAGTAGCTCGTGCTCTGATTGGCTGGGATAGCCAAGCCCCCGCTAGCTCAGCCAATCAGCTCTTTTCTGCCTTTTTACTGTATTTTGAATTATTCCACCGTGGATTCTGATTGGTCTAAAACTTCTCCATAGACTAGAATGGGTCTTTGTCGCTCCTATTCTGATTGGTCAATAATTCTCCATAGGTTTTAATGGGTCTCTGTCGCTCCTATTCTGATTGGCTGACCTAGCCGAGCCCCCGCTAGCTCAGCCAATCACCTCTTTTCAGCATTTTTACAGTATTTCGAACTGTCCCGCCGTGGATTCTTATTGGTCTAAACTTCTCCATAGGCTAGAATGGGTCTCTGTCGCTCCTATTCTGATTGGCTGAGCTAGCCAAGTCCCCGGTAGCTTAACCAATCAGCTCTTTTCAGCAATTTTACTGTATTTTGAACTATCCCGCCGTGGATTCTGATTGGTCTAAACTTCCCCATAGGTTTTAATGGTTCACTGTCACTCCTATTCTGATTGGCCGGTTTATGCCGACCAATGAGAATAGGTTTCAGAATTTGAATTACTGTATTTCCCGGCAATTTCCAATATCCTAATTCTTGAATTAGGATATTGGAAAGTGCTTTTGTGTTATGTATTTTTTAGGTTTCAGCTCTTTTCCTGAGAATGTTGAACGCCTTTATAAAGGCGATTTTTGATTCATACTCCGCACCGACATCTGGAAATTGATTTCCGCTGTTCCACCCTGGCTCGCATTGGAATTTTTTTTTTTCCGGCGAAAAGTCCCCACGGGGGCCTAAGTCCCGCCCTCGCCCTTTTCCCCCCGCACTGTGCCCCACAAACATGGCGGGGCGCGGGGAAATTTTTTTTTCCCCCCGAAATGTTTTGGCCCGCACCTCCTCGACGGCAATTCATGGGGCGCAGCCCCCACGCGTTCGGTCCCCCACGGGCCCCACAAAACGGGCGAGGCGCGGGGAAAATTTTCCCCGAAAGGGTACAAAGGCCCCACCGCCTCGGACGGCGAATCTTGGGCGCAGGCCGAAACTGGCCTCGGCCCCCGCACTGGCCCACACAGGGCCCGGCGCGGGGATTTTCCCCCCCGATGTATGACCACACTACCCCCGGCCCCGAATCTTAGGCGCAGCGCCCGAAACTGCCCTCTGCCCCGCACTGCCCCCCAAACCCAACAAGACAGGCGCGGGAAACTTTACATGTAGTATGGCGCCCCCCGGGCCCCCCCGACAAAAACCCAAGGCGCAGTTTCCCCCGGGGGAAATTTTCAAAAGGTGCGCCCCGACCCCGGCATTTTTCATACATGTCGTCCTATGAGTATACACAGAAATTATTGAGCCTCCTAGCAAAACTCAAAATGGTCCCATCTGCAAAAAGAGTAAAAACAACCTGCAATAGAAAACAAAAAATGTTCTTGGATTTAAATTTTACCATGCTACAGATGTGGGCCCAACAACTACCGGTAAAAGAGCCCATTTTCAATGGAAAATTGAATAGAGGCTGATTATAAATGACTTATTTTTTAAGGGCTGTTATTCTTTAAAACGAAAGTTCCTAAAAAACGTCATTCCAATCATTGCCCAGTTTTAGCGCACCAGCGATCAGCTGAAAAAAAGCAAATTTGTTTTGCTCAGTTGTAAATTGATCATTTTCCCCTTATGTACACTTTAGAACCTAGTTTGCTGACGCTTGCCCTTTTTCCCAATTTAAACCGGGAATATGCTGCTAAACAAACCAATGATTTTCTATGGGACGAGGAGGTGTTCATGAGGGATCGCAAGAATGATCGTTTGTTCAAACCCTTCACAAAAACTGCAAAATGTAAACAAAAGTGAAGCCCCATCGACTTTCTCCGGGCTGTAACTTCACTGTGTGCACTATCCCACTATTGTGGCATCACTGTGTGCATTATTCCTGTGCATTAGGGAGACCAAACTAATAATCTTTATATGTTCTGAACTTGTTGCTGTTATGGTAGAGTGGGGGCCCACTTTAAGTTTTGCTGTAGGGCCTGATAGTTAGTTGTTATACCCCCAAATCTGTATATAGTGTATGTCTATACATTGTCAGAATGGGGTGTTTTTGGGCACCCGTGGAGTTTATTCTTTTGGGGGCCCCCCAGGGGGAATTTAAAACCCTTGGGGGCCACCCCACAGGGTACCCGTAGATAACTAGAAAATGGACTTTTGCATCTTGCTTTTTTGGGCTTCTTTTTTTTTTGCCTTTTTTCCTGAAAACACCAAGGCCCGTCATGACCCAAGGGGGCCCTGGGATTTTCCCCCGTTTTTCTTTTGGACCAGCTGAGCCTTTTCTGTATAAAGTAAAAATAAGATTTTGTTCTTACAGGTATATGAAAACCATAAAAATGGGTTTTTTTAAAGCATTTTCAAACTTTCTTTTAGAGAGGCCAGCCAAATTAAAGGGGAAAGGGTCAATGTATTGTACTTTTAAAATCTTTATTGAAATTTCCCTTGGGAAATTGTATACAAAGCAGGTTTAAACCTCCTTGGGGGTGGCCCACAAGGTAAAAAGAAAATGATTATTTAACTCAATACCATAGTAATGGGGAACAGCAAAAGTAGTTCAGTGTCAGGCCCTCTTTCAACAAGGGCCCAATAACATTGGCATGGCCGGCAAAGTTTTTGGGGTTTAACCCTTTTTCCTCCTATGTGTCAGTGTTTAAAAAAAAAATATATTTTTTATTTTTGGGCCCTAAAGGCCAAAATTAAACTCTATCAGTTCTAAAACCCCTAATTTATAAAAATTTAAATTTTATTAAAGTATAAAAATTAACCTCGATTTCACACTATTTAAAAAAATGATTTTCTTTCAGGGGTCACCCGTGCAGAGGGGGCTTATATGTTTTTTTGCCATCGGATTAGGGATGAATGCCGAAATAGGAAAGTTTTTGGGTCTTTATTGGAGTTAGTAAAAAAAATTTTAATTTAAAGGGTTTTCCCCCTTTTTAAAAGGTGGTGCTCCACAAGACTTGGTTAAAAAAAAAGGAATTATTCCTTAAAAATTTGAAAGGGATAAATTGAGAGGTAGAAACCCGGTTTTTAAATAGTGTGTATCGAGGTTAAGTGTTATACATAATAAAAGTTTGTTTTAAATGCTTTATAGATTTTAGAAATGAGAGTTTAAGTTTTCCCATGGGAAAATAGTAAATATGTCATTAAAATTTTACTTTTTTTTTGCTCTTTTGCTAGATTCCCATTTTTTTGGAGACTATTCGACAAGTGTTAAAAAAGGCACCATTTTGGATTCTAAATAATCGTTTACAAGTGAATTCCCGACTTATTGGAACACTAATATTTTATTATATATCATTGTTACCTAACCAATGACTTGAGAAAGACATACTTAGAGACAAGTGTTTCATTTACATGTCAGCCCTGCATTCATGGGTATAACTATAGCCTTAGCAGCCATGATATTTCTTTGGGGCCCAAAGGTTCAGAAGGCCACTAAGCTGCAAGAACGTAGAACCTTTGTGTAAGGAATGGGGGCCATCTGCTCAGGGCCGTCTTAACACCATCATGGGCCTCCGGGCAGAGCTGTGCACTGGGCCCCCCAAACACCAAAAGCACTTTGGGTGGGTTCACAGTACGAAAATTACTTTGGGGTTCAAGGTATCCGTTGGGGTCCCCATAAAAAAAAAGGTACTGGAGCAGATACCATACAAACCCTTGGGGATAATAACTATGCTATTAAGTCCCTTAAAATAAGTGTTATCCCACTGAGGAATAGAGCAGAATGTATCCCAACACAGGGCTACCACCTGCTCTATTATTCCCTATGATTCTGTCGCAGTATCTGCGGGGTATTCTTTTCACAATACCCTGACAGATACCTCAGGCATATACATTATGGGAAATTTTGATCCCACCTTACAGGAACAATTATTTAGAGAAAACTTTAACAGTTCCATTGTGGCACCCATCTTAAAGGGGTCTCTCACTACAAGGATTCCATTTATTTTAAAAAAATCTTGCAAAAACAAGTCACTTTGCAATATGTGTCCATTAAGTGTCCTTCCTATTCCTAGATATCCCCTCTTGTATGGGCTGCATCAGCTCCTCAGGTCGCTATAGCTACAGACCTGTTCTCTCTCTCCTGATAGGCTGCCAGCACTGTTCGCAATAGCTACAGACCTGTGTGATCTCTCCTGATAGGCTGCCAGCACGGGTTGCTATAGCTACAGACCTGTGTGATCTCTCCTGATTGGCTCCCAAAGCACGAGTTGTTTATAGCTACAGACCTGACTTCTACTGCAGCCTAGTGGAAGCCAGTAAACATGCCCCTGAATTCAAAGTGAAACCAAGAAAACAGGACTGAGGTAAGAGGAATCAATGTAGTGAGACAACCCCTTTAAGCGCCAGGTCACACGGCCGCTCATATAAAATACTTATGTATAATTTGTCTTTTTTTAATCTAGACTTTGAAAACTCTCTCTCTTTGAAATTGAATTGTGTGTTTTGTCATGTATAATGGCAACCTCCTGTCTTCCATTTTTACCTCTTTTTTTTTTGGTGGTCGTCATTTCTGAAGCCCGATTGGGTTCAGCAGTCAAGGTGCCATTGTCTGACTTCACCATCCAAGCCATTTATTTTAAAAGTGAAGTCCGACAATGGCATTTTGACTGCGAAACCCCCTCAGGGACTTCCCGAAATGACGACCCCCAAAACAAGGAGGGTAAAGAGAAGACCACTATAAATACTATATTATATGAGTGGCTGTGTGTTCCTGGCGGGTTTAGGGTGGCCAAACACATGAAATTATTATGTTATTGATACTCCTGTAAGTGTGTGTGTATCTAAGTCCCCAGCCGAGCAGTGACACACACACAACAGATGACTGTCCCCTCTTGTCTCATTTGTTGTTTATTGTAAACTTCCCCTTTCTGCATATATATGATTTATATGCAGTATATATATATATATATATATATATATATATTTTATATTCTAATGTGCTCCTGGAATGTTTCACGTCCAGCTCCCTGCAACGTCCAGAGCAGAGCAGATATATATATATACATACACTGCATATAAATCATATATATGCAGAAAGGGGAAAGTTTAAAATGAACAACAAATGAGACAAGAGGGGACAGTCATCTGCTCTGTGTGAACACTGGCTCAGCTGGGGACTTCTGATCTCCAGGTCTTATCAGTGAGGCTTGGAGGGAGAGGTGTTGAGATTAGCTCGAGTGCTCCGGGAGTGTCCAGATCTGCTCTGCACCTTGCAGGGAGCTGGACGCTGCTGCACATTCCGGGAGCACAGTATTTCTATGTATTTATTTAAGCAGCTGTCAGCGGCTACTCACACTGCTTGCCGCCTTCTCCTTCGTGGTCAGATTGAAGGAGCTCATGGACCCGACCCCCCTCCCCCTGCTAAGCACAGAGCAGGAGTTGGAAAGGAGGATTGCTGCACTCTGGCTCCTGCTTTTCTTCACTGCCGGGCTGTCCTGCCTGCGCTGTGAAGAGTGCAGGCAGGAGCCGCAGGACACCGCAATAGCAGGGGCCGCATCAGCACACGTACAGAGCATCGCTGACGCCCGGCCCCTGCTCTGTCTGACTGCTGTGCTGCCTGCAAAGAGTAAAGAGCGCAACAGGGGAGCACGGCAGTCCCTGGGTGTATTCACTGCCACTGGGCAGGGTAGGCAGCTGACCGACGGGGCTCCTGAGCTTAGAGGGCCCCCGGGCAAGTGCCTACCTGGCCCAATGGAAGAGACGGCCCTGCATCTGCTATCTAGCACTTCTTTGTGGGTTGTCTGATATATGGCACTTTGGTGCTTCATTTTTCTTTTATTAGGTGGTGGGATCCCTTTTCATTTAGCTGAGGGGGCCTATTCTGCATTCCCATCTTCTATGCTCATGCCCTCAAAATTCTAGTCTAACTCAAAGTGCTTGTGTACATGGTGCAGCCATGTGTATGGAGCCTGTATGGCAGGGCTTAGAGTACAGATGGCCCCATAGGATAAAGCCACGCAGCATCTATGTACTGAAGTATGAGTATATACATGAATATTACACAATAGAGAATTGCTTATGGAATCCAACAAAGGAACGTAGTATAAAATTGGAGGCATATGAAGAAGGCACTATAGGCAGTCCCCGACTTACATACGTCCCCTAGTTACAAACGGAGACTTATGGGGCATAGCTGACATTCAACACTGAGTCACGCCCCATGATAACCAAGTGCCAGCATGCCACAGCTGCACATGAGATACAGAACGTTAGGTGAAATCTTCTAAAAAAGTTCACAGACAGCAAAACAAATGTAAAAACTGTTACCTGTACTATCCAAAACTAAAAAAAAAATATTTTTTTTGCTGGAATTACATGTAATAAATATACCTGTTCCGACTTACATCCAATTTCAACTTAAGAACAGACCTACAGTCCCTATCCCGTTTGTAACCCGGGGACTGCCTGTATATAGAGGCTCCATGCAATTCTATGGAAACCCTCTTAAATCTGTAATACAGCCATTTGCATGAAGCCATAGGCCTTGTTCAAAGTGTGCAGCACACAGCTAATAAACAGTTATTTCATTGAATACCCTGCTCCTACATTTTATAAAACACAATAAAGTCAAGTCGGGTGTTTTGTGAAGGGTATTAAGCTCCTGGATTTGCTGTATGAATAGTACATTAGCCACGATGATGTTGAATTAACAAAGCGTCAAACACACGGCCACTTTTCATGCAATGGATCACTTACCAGTCCGGGCGTTCATTGTTGCCGGCGCACTCTGGAGATTATCTCGGATGGCAGATATTCCAATTCCGTATTCTGTTCCTGGGATCAAATCTGGGAGAATAGAAGGACATAGAATGATTAGAAGGACATGGGCTCATCCAGTGTCCATCACAGCAAATGATTCTGCACGCCGCTTGCCTTCACGTGATGTTTTCGCCATCAAATCCATCTCTCACAGACTGAACCTTTTACACATCTTAAACTCCTGTAATTCCTCTTATCATTCTTTCTGTGTCATGTTAAGAGCAAGGAGCGAATTAATCAAGTTTTAATCAAATTTTTGTCAGCTTGGTTCCAAACTGATACACTTTCAAGCACATGTCATGAGCACAGTGACACCCCCAGATTAAAATATTAATATGTCTCCTCTTATGATCCGTGTCACTTAACTCCTGATGCACAGATGGATACATGCACTTTCCTGTACAAAGGCAACAGAATCGTGAAAAATTGCTTCTCTTTGATGTCGTTAAAGTGGCATCTCAGAGTGGTGCCGCAATATCCTTTTTGATGTATACAGAGTCTTTTTTTTTGTTAAAAATCATCAATTGATCTCATATTTAATAATACAAGGCAGGAAGCAGACTTCTATCCTCTCTTTTATGAATATTTGCATGTAGTTAGTCGCCAATGTCACACTGCATTGAGTTCCTGAATGTTCCCCAAAGCTTTCCATCAAGGCAAAAAAGGAACTGGACAGGTTGAATTTTTACCTATTGCGTCGTCTATGGTATTCTGCACTGTTATCACATACCTACCTCTCAAACTACCATATTATTAGCGAGACAAAGATAAATTGTTCTGCTGTCACCTCATCTCTGTGGTGAGTTTTCCTTTTTCTTAATCTGTTGTGGCGGACATGTAGTTGCCTGTTTCTGCCACTAAGTGAAGATATACCAGAGTGGTATATGCGACATGCCACAAAGGATACGTGGCCTTGGTGGAATAGGAGACGGTCATATGTATTGTCAGCCACACTAAGTGGTTGGGAACGGTGGATCGTTCGCTTGGCTTTTCAGCCGGTCTTGGGGTCGACTGTTATTGGGAGTCGACAATGTGTCGGGGGGGGTGTCTACTCCCCCTGTGCCCACGTGCCCATGTTCCCGGGTTCCAGCACATGTTTTTGGCCTACAAAAGCCTGCTGCTCCAGGTAATCAGGGGGGGCGTGGTCTGCTTTTTGGAGTGGAGCAGCAGAGGAGCCCAGGAGAAGGGCTCTGGCCCCCAGGCTGGTATTGTGACAGTAGGAGTACTGTGGTTTTGGTGGTCCTGTGTGGTAGACACAGATCACTGGGTAGTGAGGGACTCACTGTATGGGTTTAGGTAGTGGCTAGACGGCCGAGGTTTTGTTTATGTTTTGTTGCTGTATATTTATCTGTTCTGAATAAAGCTGGCTGCGGCCAGTGTTAAACGGAAGACCTGTGTCGGTGTGCCATTCTGCCTACAAAAGACGGTGATGCAGGAGCGAAATACCCCCAGGACGGCCCAGGAGGGCGCCCAGATGTGAGTGGAGTCTTACACTGTATATCATATCACTTATTAGAGAAGCAGTTAATTCTTCAGCGCTGCTCTTCCTATTCTAACTAGGAAAAGTACCTAAGGGCCATTTTTTGGGGTATGGAGGCAGTGTCAGACTGGGATGTCTGGAGCCCACCAATGGAGTTGATTCCTGGGGCACACCCTATAGTTGCTGTACATGACGGTACATACTGCACGTGACTCTTGCTCTCTGTCTCCTTTTTTCTGCCTTTCTTTTTTTTTTCTCAGGCTTTCTTCTTAAAAAGCAGACCCAGGACCCCTCCAAGTTCAGGAGCTTCCCTTGTTTCTCTTGCTTTGTAGTCACTTAGACACCCAACTCCATATATACACTAATTTACTGCTCTCTCTGTGTCCCTCTCTCCTTCCTGTTTTCATGCTTGTTCAGTGTCAAACTGAAGTACCTGGGGCTCACCAGTAAAGCTGATACCTGGGGCCCATCAATGAAATAGATTTTTAAGGTCCACAAATGGAGTTTATTCATGGGGCCCATCAATGGGGCTAATTCCTGGGGCCCATTCTACAGCTACTGTACATGACTGCACATGACTCTTGCATTCTGCCTCCTTTTTTCTGCCTCTTTTTCTCTGCTTTTCTTCCATGCCCAGGGGCCCGCTGAGTTTTATTCTACTTCTCTGTGGGCAAGTCTGAGCCTGGGTATGTTATTCCCTTGGTCATGGTTCTGTGCCTATTTGGCTAAGTACCCTAATGAAAAAACAATCTTACACTGTGCAAAGAAAACCTACATCAGGAGAAAATGCAGGATTTTTAATGTGGGGTTTCTAAGTGTATTGTGCTTTTGATGGAGAAAGCAAAATCCCCCCTCCTCCCTCCAATCACTTATATACAAGTCTGTGTTGTGTAAGCTTTGGTGCAAATTTTAACTAATTATAGTGAGACAAAGATTCCACACTGAAATCCATGTAAAGGGGATCTTAAAGCCTCAACTTTTTTATGAGGGTGAAAGCTTTGGGGGACATGTATGATCGGGCTTTACGCCTGTTTTTTGGCATATACTGCGCCTCCCGGCCCGAATCCCCCTGTCGGACGCAGGGATGCGGTGTTAGGCGCAGCGTTCGCCACTTTCAGCTGCGCCCCGCATGAAGGGGCGGGCAATGGGCGCGCTGTGGGCGCGGTGTAGGCGTTCCGAGGCGGGACGCGGCGCGCTCGAAAACTCCGAGGCATGTACCATCACGGCTCGCCAAAGCGCGGTGCAGTGCAGCGCTCGGCAGCTCCGACAAGCAGACCTGGTTTATTTTGGTCTAAATGCTCCGGCGGCGGCGAAGTGAAGCAGGATCGGAACATGCGAGGAAGCAGATAGAAGATCGCAACAGAAATCTCGGCGCTCCGCTCCGTGCAGCAGGAGTATGATTCCGAAAAAACGCCCTTATACAGGCGGAAAACAGTGTCAGAAAAGAGCTGAACGTAAAAAATAAACATAATTAAAAAAAAAATCCCTGTCCAAAACTCTAGAACGCCGCAAGATCAAGACATCGGATAGTGGAAATTGTCGGAAAATACAGTAATTCAAATTCTGAAAGCTATTCTCATTGGTCGTCATAAACCGGCCAATCAGAATAGGAGCGACAGTGAACCATTATAATCTATGTAGAACGATTGACCAATCAGAATCAATGTCGGGACAGGTCAAAAAACAGAAAAAATGCACAAATGAGCTGAGTGGTTGAGGTAGCGGGGTCTTGGCTATCTCGGCCAATCAGAATAGGAGCGACAAAGACCCATTATAGCCTATGGAGAATTTTTAACCAATCAAAATCCAAGGCGGACAGTTCAAAATACAGTAAAAAGGCAGAAAAGAGCTGATTGGTTAATGTGGCGGGGGCTTGGCTATCCCAGACAATATGGGGGTAACGAAAAAAAAATATTAATTCAATAAAATCATGTTTATTTCTTTATTTTCGTTATCCAAGAATCAATAGTATGGGTGCAACAAAAAGAAAGAAATAAACATGATTTTATTGATTTAATATTTTTTTTCTTTACCCCATATTATTATTCATTTTATATTACACATCAGGACAACTTCTGTAGTTTTTATCATTTGATTTCCGCCATGTACAGTTTTATTTCAAATTGCATTAGAAAACCCATAGGAGCGTCGCTCGCTCTCCCATTGGTCCAAATAACGCCGCCTCTTTTAACTTAGCCAATCACAGAGCTCACTCTGAATTTCTTTTCCCCATAGAACTCTATGAGAAAGTAGCTCGCGCTCTGATTGGCTAAGCTGGACGAGCCCCCGCTAGCTCAACCAATCAGCTCGTTTCTGCCTTTTTACTGTATTTTGAACTGTCCCGCCTTGGAATATGATTGGTCAATTTTTCTCCATAGGTTATAATGGGTCTTTGTTCCCTATTCTGATTGGTCAATTCTCCTCCATAGGATATAATGGGCCACTGTTGCTCCTATTCTGATTGGCTGGTTTATGCCGACCAATCAGAAGAGCTTAAACAATTTGAATTACTGTATTTCCCGGCGATTCTCTCTATTGCAATTCCCTATGTAGCGCCGGTCCGGCGACAAACGCGTTGTTCGGAGTTTTAACTGATTTATTTTTACAGAAGGTTTTAGCTCTTTATGTGATAATGTTTTACACTTAATCAAAATTATTTTTTTTATTAATACTTCATGCCGCACGGCGCTGAACGGCGAGATTTCAGTGCGCCGCTCTCTCCATAGACTTCAATGGGAGAAGTAGCTCGCGCTCTGATTGGCTGGGATAGCCAAGCCACCGCTAGCTCAGCCAATCAGCTCTCTTCTGTATTTTTACTGTATTTTGAACTATCCCGCCTTGGATTTTGATTGGTCAAAACTTCTCCATAGGATATAATGGGTCGTTGTCGCTCCTATTCTGATTGGTCAATAGTTCTCCATAGGTTTTAATGGGTCTTTGTCGCTCCTATTCTGATTGGCTGGCTTCTGCCGACCAATGAGAAGTGCTTAAACAATTTAAATTACTGTATTTCCCGGCAATTCTCTCTATTGCAATTCCTTATGTAGCGCCGGTCTCGGCGACAAATGCGTTGTTAGGGATTTAAGTGCTTTATTTTTAAAGAAGGTTCAAGCGCTTTATCTGATAATGTTTTACACTTAATAAAAACGATTTTTTTTATTCATACGCCATGCCTCACGGCGCTGAGAGCCGAGATTGCATGGCGCCGATGTCTCCATAGACTACTATGGGAGAAGTAGCTCGCGCTCTGATTGGCTGGGATAGGCAAGCCACCTCTAGCTCAACCAATCAGCTCTATTCTGCATTTTTACTGTATTTTGAACTGTCCCGTCTTTGAATTTGATTGGTCAATAGTTCTCCATAGGTTTTAATGGGTCTCTGTCGCTCCTATTCTGATTGGCCGAGCTAGCCAAGCACCCAGTAGCTCAGCCAATCAGCTCTTTTCTGCATTTTTACTGTATTTTGAACTGTCCCGCCTTTGATTCTGATTGGTCAATAGTTCTCCATAGGTTTTAATGATTCACTGTCGCTCCTATTCTGATTGGCCGGTTTCTGCCGACCAATGAGAATAGCTTTCAGAATTTGAATTACTGTATTTCCCGGTAATTTCCAATATCCTAATTCTAGAATTAGGATATTTGGAAAGTGATTTTTTTTATGTATTTTTTATTTTTGAGGTTTGAGCTCTTTTCTGAGAATGTTTAACGCCTTTATAAAGGCGATTTTTGATTCATACTCCGCACCGACATGTGGAATGATTTCTCGCTGTTTTCCAGCCTGTCTCGCATCGGAACAGATTTTCGGCGCAGTCCCACATGGCGCCTAAGTCCCGCACTGCGCCCATGTCCCCGCACTGTGCCCCACACACTGGCGAGGCGCAGGGAACTTTTCCCCGCATGTATGAGTGCACCTCCTCGGACGGCGAATCATAGGCGCAGCGCCGCACTGCACCTCAGTCCCCGCACTGCGCCTAACACACTGGCGAGGCGCGGCGGACTTTTCCCCGCATGTATGACCGCACTACCTCCGGCGGCGAATCTCAGGCGCAGCGCCGCACTGCGCCTAAGTCCCGCACTGCGCCTAACACACTGGCGAGGCGCGGCGGACTTTACATAGGATGTATGAGCGCGCCCCGGCCCCGACATAAATCAGGCGCAGATTTCGCCGGAAAACTAGCGGAAAAGCGCGCCCCGACCCGGCGAGCTTCATACATGTCGCCCTTTGTGTTTATTTTACAGAGTTTCTGATCTTCTGCTTCTCTGCAATCACAGAGCAACATCATAAAAATATTGCTACAAGCCTGGACTGGCTCATAGAGGAGCAGGGGAAACCCCTGGTGAGCCCCAGGGGAAAGAGTCACATGCATTAGCTGTAGCGTGGACCCTAAAAATTAATTCTACTATTGGGTCTCATGAAAAAGTCATAGTTACCTACCTTTCCCCCAGTGTTGCCGCTCTGGAGCTCCCTAAGACTCGCTCAATTCTTGTCCTAACATGCAGAAGAGGTATTCATGTTTTTATAAGGGATTATTTTGTTTCTGCTGGACAACCCCTTTTAGTCTGGCCCTGTACATTACAACCTGCTAAACATGTGCCCTTGGAGCTAGTAATGCCAAACCCACCCTTTAGGGTTTCAATTTATATCAGTTGACTGCACAGTCTGCCAGAAAACATCTATATATAATAGAATATAAAAGCAATAAAACAATTGCATCAGTCTGAATCCTTTGTATAAATACGCTTCAAACAATTAACTGAAAATACACTTAAAATTGCAATCCTCTAACACAATTTTATAACCAGAATCTTTTCCCATAGCAGTGGCAGTTTTCCACATACATGCAGCACTGCTGGCAACTTTAATTGTCCATCATTATCCAGCAAATCCATTATTAGACCAAGGTTGTTTTACAACAGCCTGGGGTCCACTTACTGATGTAAAGACAATAACCTGACGTTGGCTAATGGATTTGCAGTACAGTGTCAGGGAACTTAAATTTCCTACAGCCATGCCATTTCCTTACATTTAATGTAAGTATCTAGGAGTCTCATGAAGACAATCTGAGTTCATGAGCCATGCTGCTCAGGACCTTCCTTCTATAAGGTCAGTTTCCGCTCAGGTGGATCCAACATATCTATGTGTTGAGAGCCTATGACCTGTGGGGAATGTCGCAACCACTGCTTGTAGTAATTTTAGTTTTGCTCCCTTAGAAGCACAACAAGCTTAGCAGTTTCTGTCATTTTAAGTCATCCACAAGCCTAATGGAACAGTACAATACTACCCTTGGTAATTTCTCTTACACAAGTGAGTACATAGTCTTGAACAGTAGAACAATTGAGCAGTTGCAGAATTTTGAACAATCCCTTGCTAGGGTCAAGTCCAAGACTATGAGCAGGGTAATCAGCTCTTTAAATATACCAGTCCACTAAAATTGGAACAAAATAGCACAAAATCAACTTGACAGTAATACTCCTATTTTGCTTTGGGTGCCACTTGTGCCATTCTTGTCTTACAGGTGGAGAGTCAATGGGTGAGTATCTCACTTGCTTGGCCATCGGTTGATACCTTCCCTGGCTTCCTCAAATCACAACACTCCACACAGACTGAGTTTTTATTTGGGGTCTTTTACCATTTCTAGGATAATGTTGAGCTTGTTTGAGTTCTGGAAACAATATGCAACCATCGAAATGCTTGTAACAGTCTCCCAGACTCACTTCTTATAAGAATGGCTCCTCTAAAGTCTTTCAGCTCCTGGTCCCATCTATCTCACTTTCTCACATATGTTCCACTCTTTCTCAGACTTCAGTCTCCATCTCAACCTGGCCAGTGTGTTTCTCGGTAGCTCACAAGGCCTAAGCCTCCACTGAGTGTCACAGCAGGTCTAGTGCTTCTCATGTACTCCGTGTAGTCACACTCTTAAAAGGCTCTAAACACTTAAACCAGACCTAAAGACTCTGCAGAGCAAAACTTCCAGTACTGTAGCTTTCCAAGTCAGTGAAGGGCACTAGACATAGACCACAGCAGACATAGCAGTTACCAGAGGTGGAAGGGGCCCACTTAGGTGCCAAAACATTGTACATTTTGATAGGAACAAATAGAGCGGGTTTGCTCACCTGTACTGAAATGCCCCCGGGTAAATTTTGATAGGGAATAACAAGTTTGGGGCTTTCTGCTCTCCAGCGCTGCTATGTTGGTTCTCTGATATATGGAGGTATTATTATTTATTCCCTTAATTATTTTTACTTATGTTGCTGTTCCTTTTCCCTATCATTAAGTGCTGGGGGCATATTATCATTTGCTATGGGGCCCTATAAATTGTAGTTACACTCCTGCACCAGGTATTGGTCCCTTCTGACTATTACCCCCTTCTCCTGCAGGATAATATCTATGACTGCGAATGCAACTCCTAGTTTCACCAGCCAATCCAGTCATGCACCATTGAGGCAATGGTTCAGCAGCAGCTCTGTAACAGGGGGTATCCGGATTACATGGGTATTTTTTAATAAACATACATTGAAGTCTAATATTATCACATACTAGGTACAATAACATCAGGAACAATTGTTTACAGTGCAGAACACAGCAGTACAGTTTGTAACGGGGTAAGTATAAGGCATTCATTGCAATGGCTGCCATGTAGTGCTATATACTGTATGTTCTGTAGAGGCTACGGCAGATGTAATGCATAGCCAACAGCTGCTCATTAGAGGTTAGAGAGGCCAGATTCCTCGTGATCAGCCAATCGATGGGCCAATAGAGACAAAAGGTAACTGTAAAACTTGCTTTTAACATCTGAGGTGAAATACAATGATGTCATCTGATGCACTTTATGAATTAGAGACAATGACATCAGGAAAGCTAATGAATCCTGTCGCATTGATTGATACCACTTGCTTGTCACGCCGTAACCTGTAATACTTTGCAGCATCATTGCAGAATCTTTTGTAATGTGAAAACGGAAATATTTCTAGAAAGTTGAAATATCAAGAGTAGTTAAAAAACTGCTGAAAACAAATTAAAGTCCTGTTAGATTTCGAGATAAATCTTTCGCTGACAATCTGAGTGAGCAGCTTTACGCCACAAGGTCATTAATCATACAAGAAGATGTTCCCAACGTGAGCCAATGTACTGTGTACTGTAACGAGGAATCTGAACCTGGACCTTGATAAATGGTTTTCTCTCCTGTTCTGCCCAGGTCTCTTCGAAGCGCTTTATCCGCTGTATATTGCAATAAAGACAATTTATACCAACACAAGCAATTCTTACAATACAGCACCATCAAAACCAGTCACGGTTGTCAGGAATACAATAACACATCATATAATCAGGTCAACACTTTCAGCTGCTTCTTAATATAGTATTGACTTAGATCATAGCAGTCTGCTATATCTTTTCATAAATAATAATTTATAATAATAAATTATTATTTTCATTTAAAACAACTCATCTTTAGAAACTTTAAAGCGGTTTTGCCACGAAGTAAAATTGACGTGGGAAGCTTGCAAATGAAATAACAAACATTTTCACCATTCATCATTATTAAAAATTCTGCAGCGTTTTTGAATGTATGCAAAATTCATATACCTTGTTAAAACTCCTGGCCAGTCTTTCAGCAGAACCTCCCAAAAACCGCGCCAAGAAACATCCGACAGTTTAAATAGACTTCAATAGTAAATTTTCTGCCCTGCTCAGTCGTTTTTTGCAACATAATAATAATAATCTTTATTTATATAGCGCCAACATATTCCACAGCACTTTACAATTTGGAGGGTGTAAACCAGACAAACCAGACATTACATTATAAAAAAGCAACTTACAAATCAGACACAAAGTGTGAGGGCCCTGCTCCCAAGAGCTTACAATCTACTGTATTAGAATGTATTGGTGAGAAGAACAGTGAGTAGTGCTTGGTCTAAAATGGTCCAGCCATGTTATATAAATATAGGGTAGTTTACATAAAAAGTGGATAAACCTGCCACCCACACCACACATTTATATACAGGTAATTGTCTGTGAGTGCCCAAGTGCAGGAAGTGACGAATGTGTGTGACAGAAATTGAAGGTTTACCGATTAGGGATCTTGGCAGACCTGCCTAAAAAAATTAGTTTTCAGAGCAACATGTTACAAAAAACGATCAGCAGCAAACACGAGCAGAAAATTGTTCTGTGGAAACTACATAACGTTTTTACTACTAAAGTCTATGGGACCTTTTTTCAGTCGTTTTCTTCAGCAGTTTTAGAACATTAAAAATGCTGAAAAACATTCGAAAATGTGTGCAGTGGCACCATAGCCTAAACGCCCAGTTCCATTTCAGTTTCCTCCACTGTTCCTCTATTGCCGTAGACTATTTAAGGTTCCTTCACCTATGTTCCCTGCCTGAACAATAATGTTTTTTAGGTTCTTTTGATCTGCTTACTCTGTTCTTGACCATTTTCCTGAGCTCATCTATTTGACTGTACTCTCTCCTGACATCCTGGCCATCCTATATATTGCAAAACCTCAACCAGCCCTGACCTCGGCATCTCCATCATATTGACTAAACTGCACCTGCCCTGACCTTTGTCTGCCTGACTACACGGTCTGCTCCTTTGATTTTAACCCTGGATCTGTCAGCTGTTGCTAACAGAGACTATTCTTCGGGTAGCGACCTGGAGGTTCCCTTGCAGTAATGCCCAGATCCCTGTAAAGAAGTTAAAGGGTAAAAACTAAGGGGCCTCTTAGACTCTCCTCCTTGTGTAGCCTAGTGCAAAATCTGAAGCAAATTAAGCAATTCATGACAAAAGTTAGGTAGGCCTTGTGTCACTACTATGCAGAAATCAGGGACTATTTTTTATTATTTTCCGTCAAATCAGTCATTAAGAACTAGTGTCAGGAGTCAACACTCCTCAACAATCTCAAAAGCAATGAATTATTAGGATGTCCTCACAACCCAGGAGGCATTATGTTACCCATCATGGAGATGCTAACAAGCACATGGGCAACTACCCAAACATAGTTGGTTGTTTTTCAGATTTCAATCTCATATATAAAAATATTTCCAAGGAGATTCAATATACACTAATGATATACACTAATCCACTTATAAAAGGACAAGGAAAGTCAAAGCAAAATAAATGGAAAAAGCTGGAGATTCTAGTGGAGTTAAAGAAGGGAATAGACACAAAAGACAATTTGCGCTAGAAAATTAAAATTAGACATCTGTATAAAGCAAAAAAATCTTTAAAATATGTTTACAAATATCAGTTAAGAATAATGGAAGATCTCAAACAACAAACTGATGTTCTCAGAACTAAAGACCAGCTGTCGCCTGTAGACCAAGGGTGAATCTCTTTGGTTATATGTGGAAGTAAAGTCTAAGGGCTTGTTCACACGACGTTTTGGATCCGTTTTGGATGCGTTTTACGGATCCGTTTTAAACCTGCGAAAACTGGATGCAAACTGCATCCAAAAAGCGGATCCAGAAAACGCCACAGCTGATCCTTTTTTGGATGCGTATTGGATGCGTTTTACATACGTTTTACAGATCCGTTTTTTGATCCGTTTTTTCAATGCTTTATTTAAATCAACCTATCAAACTGCAATTTAAATATAATATAACCTATCAATGACCAAGTAAAAAAACTTTTTTTACGTAGTGTCAATCAACTGTACATACATATATGATTTTAGAACCTGCCCCCCCCCCCCCCCTATTGTCTTTTTTTTTTTAAATCAACCAACTCAAAAACGTCCATGTGCATCCGGTGGTATGCTGGGGGCTGTGGGACTGACATTATCCTCCTCTCCTTTACCAATGTAGAATGAAGGCATTTTCCAATAGCACATTGCATCAGAAAAATTAGCCCTCCCATTAAAATGATACAAAATATAACCCAAACATAATATTCACATTTTATAATTTAATTTAAATCCAATGCGTTTTACGGATGCGTTTTTGGCATCGAAAGCGGATCCAAAACGCACCCAAATGTATGCTGCGTTTTTGGATCTGCTTTCGATGCCAAAAGCGCACTCCATTATTTCCTACGGGGATTTCTCTTGCATAAAACGCAAGAAGAATTGACATGTCAATTATTAAAACGGATCCGAAAAACGGATCGCGAAAATCGCAACGGCAATCACTCGTGTGAACAGTGATGCGCTTTTGCCATTGAAAGCAATGTTAATCATACTGACAATTGTTAGATCCGTTTTGCGGATCCGTAAAATGGATCCTTAAAACGGATCACAAAAACGTCGTGTGAACAAGCCCTAAGAAGTATCTGGTCTTCACTCTTAACCCTGTCATGAGGTTTTGACTTTGCTACAGGATAACCCCAGCACAATCTCTCATGTGCAAGTATACAAGCAGAGGCAATACTCATGGTCAGTCAGACAGTGGACATGGCAGGCGCAACTCAGTCATTATTAAGTTTAGGCAATGAGTCAGGACAGGCGGTAGACAAGGAGAATAGTCCAGTGTAAAACCAGGTCAGAATCAAGGAAATCATAAGCAGAGGATGTTAGTGTTATTCATCGAATATTAGGAACCGATAGCTCAGGCAATGAGGCCATCGGAAATGTCCCTTTAATTTGTTATAAGGGGGCAAACATAGGTGGAGAGCAGATCTGCCGTTAGGGTGTCTGTCATTATGGACAGATAGATGAACCAATTTACTAAACTCATTGACATCTGCAATGGAGAACCAAGAGCCAGTTTACAATGACAGCCCCTTTCATAGACCAAACCTCAATGTTACTGTATACTTTTACTTGGACCATAATAAGTAAAAACACATCCAACGTCTAAGGCTAATCTTTAAAAGTGTTTCCAAGAAGTCTGCAATATTAACACTTAGGGCCACATGTATGAGAACTGTTTAGGTCTAAAGCTCACTTTTTTGCCCATAGTAACCTATGGGCAAAAAAGTGAGTTTTAGACCTAAATAGTTTTCATACATGTGGCCCTCAGATTACTTTGTAAAAGAAAAAAGAACCCCAAAAAAGAATATTAATTGTTGCAAAGGCAAAAGTGGAAACAGCACATTAAGTTCTTGAGGTTTCTGTTTCATATTGGTTTTCTTCCTTTTCCTGAAGCTATAGGATTAATAACTCGTACTTAATGGTGGCTCTGAGTGGAAATGAATGAAATAATGGTCTCTTATTTTCTGAACTGTAGTATACATATTAAGAATTCTGATTATCTTATTTAGCAGAGCTGTCATATCTTGAAGGCTAGATTAAGATTAGTATATCAAATTATTCGTTAAGCAACCTTTGAAAGATTTAAGATATTCTTCAGAGGTCGCTTGGAGAATAATTTGATGCATGAAGTGGTTAGATTGTAATTGGGAAATTTGATTAGCTGTTGGCTGTATGCTAATGACTGTAAAACATGCAACATATAGGCCAGGCTAATTCATTGCATTTACATTGCATAAATGGAAATATGGAAAGGGATCAAAAAATTGGAATGCTAGAATGGGTTCTATGGGATTATAAAAAAAAATATTTTTGTTTTCAAGAAAAAGCATTACCATAGTCCATGGATTGTGCCTGGTATTGAGGCTGAGCATAATTTTCTTGAATTAGGATGTGCTGCAGTACTAAACATAGTCTATGAATAAAAATGGCAGTTTCTGTAAGGAAACCCTTCTTTAAATGGGCTTTCTCACTATGCAGTCTCAGAGAGCCACAGGCAGCTTAAGACTTATGCTTCCTCATCAGACTGTGGGTGGTTCTATAACAGTGATTGATCAGCTCTGCTGTTCGTAGCTGAAGGAGATTTATAAACATAAGCACACAAGGCTACAGAGCTCTAAAGGGTGAAAGGCAGTTTGTGGAGCAATCAGATAAGACAGAGGAGACATAGGTGGGAAGAGGTGGTCAGTAGCCAAGAGAAACTTGTGTGCTCTAAAAGTAGATACAATCTTCTTTACCTCCTGACTAAAGCAAAACCAAAGCAGCAATATATTTGGTAACAGTCTTCATTCACATTTCCCTACATGTTAAAAGCTAAACATTGCAGTGAGAAAACCACTTAAGTACCTATTTTACAAAGACAACTAAAATCATCGCACTTGCTTATTTGTCCCCTTGACCCTAAGAAGTTCCATTTTTGTATTAAACTTGTAATTTAATCCTTAAAGATGAAAAGCCATGTTGAGCATAGAAACCCCACATAGATGCAGGTAAAGTCTAGAAGACAGGGGATGAGTATGACTTTGATCTGACGCCATCGCTCAGTCTCAATGAGGAACTGACAGTCCCATTAATCTTTATAAGACAAAATAGCCGGGTATAAGACTCCTCTATCTTCTGATATCACATAGCGACAGGCAATATCCTAACTTACTCTTCTCCTGACCTGTCTGCAGCTCTGTTCATTTAACCAGTGATGCTATCCACTTGTGTGTGTCTTTTTCATTCTTCTCGCTGGAGACACATTCTCCCGGTCACCGAGGCAAACAGACACATACGAGATTCCCATACGCAATGTCTTGGTAAAGGCAGTCTAGTAGAAATCACGTAGAAAACAGCACTTTGGATCCCTTGTTGTTTCTCCACCCTCGCACTGACCTGTTAGCTACCATTCCCCATGCTAAATCAATTAGATCATATATTTTGAGAATTCTAAATGTCTTCTATGTCTGGTACATAGAGCAATTGACATATCAATGGGGACGTTAGCATGATAGAGGTGTTTTCTTGAAAATGTTAAGGCTTTTTAGGGCAAAAGTTTTAGGTAGGTGTGGAAATAAATGTTGGAATGTAAGAATGCTTTACAAAATAGAAGTGTTAATACTGTAGTGCATCTTAAAGGGGTTTTGCCAAGAAGTAATTTCCTCACCTAACAGGCTGATACTCTCCTCTTGAGTCTTGAAAAAAAGGGGCGTTGTGTTTCTGTGTTTAAAAAATCAAGTGCCTCCTCCATGATATCATCGCACCACCTCCCATGCACGCTCCCGAGACTGATATTCAGTCTCTGTAGTTGAGCAAACACCAGAGGATAACTGTATTGTGCACAAGCTCTAAGGGTTTTGTGTTCTCCCTCTTATCTGCTTAGGAGAGAAGATAAGTTCCAAGCAGGCAGTGTTCACGAACTGCTGCAGGGGGAGGGAGGAGGGAGCGTCTGCATGTTTACTCAGATAATTACATTACAACCAGTGGATTCTCTATACAGCAGACAAAGGCTTTGTTCTCCCCCCTCCCTTCAAAGCTCCTTCATGTACTCTGAGAGTGGCCAGATCAGCTCCTGGTCATAGCTAATGTAAACAGTCAGGAAACTAAGGGCATCTAAGCCAGGCTGTAGCTCTCACAGGCTTCACTTTTTTTAATCACATATATTTAGAAAAGTGATTAAATACCCATTTTGGGGGATCCCACGTCAACATTAGATCGTGTCAAAACCCCTTTAAGTGAATTAACAAAAGAGAAACTAAATCAAATCAATAGCTAATGTGACCTCCCTTTGCTGTTAGAGTCCTGGAAATAATGATATAACCCCATAGAGTCCTGATCTCAATATCATTTAGTCTGTCTGGAATTACATGACGTGACAGAAGAATTTGGGCAACCTATATCCACAGAAGAACTGTGGTAACATCTCCAAGACAATCGAAACCACCCCACTTTCAAGTTCCTTCCAAAACTGTGTACAAGTACCTTGAAGAACTGATACTGTTTTGAAGACAGAGGGTGGTCACAGCAAATATTGATTACATTTAAAATTCTATTTTGTTCATTCACTTTGCATATTGTTAATTGATAAAAAAGATAAATATTCTGCACAGTGTGACTGAACCAATCAGCCATTAGAATACAATTTCCTAATTCACTCAGGCAGAGGAGTATAGAATCTATAAAAAAGCAGCAGAAAAGCCTGAAAATTGTGAGGTGAGGCCTTCATGGATTGGACTTGTTTTTCCAGAACATCCCACAGAAGCTTGATCAGATTGGGATCTCGGAAATGTGGAGGCCAACTCATCACTTTGAACTCTTTGTTGGGTTTCTTAATCCAATTTTTTTACAGTGTGGTAGGCAGTACTATCCATCTGGAAGAGGCTACTACCATCAAAGAATACTGTTGCTATAAGGAGTGTGCTTCATGTGTACAAAATGTAGGTAGGTGGTACGTATTCCATTAACATTCACATGATGCCAGGACCCAAGGTTTACTACAAATTCTATATGAACAGAGGATTTATACCAATATATCACTGCAAATAATAATCCCTGTTAAAACTTAACTTTACTTATCTTTTTTAAAAAATATTAATATCTAAACCCCTATACATTACCACTACATACCTAGATGATACAGCATACTGTGCACTATCTGCCAGTGAGTAATCGCCCTGATAAAGAGCGCTCCGCTTAATGACAGACAATGTCACAACATGGTGTAAAACACCTTAAACCCAGCTATCCCGACGCGTTTCCTCATACAATTCTAGGTTCATCAGGGATTCAAAATTATCTCACTGTGGAAAAAGAATACGCTATTAACAACCATATATCACAACACATGTACTTCAAAATTAGATGAATATACTGATACTTAGCTCAAGTGCTGCCAGGTATAATGACGATAAATTCCCGCAGGACCCAAGGTTTACCAGCAGAACAGTGCCTAGAACATCTCACTGCTTTCTGGTGCCACCTCTCGCGCCTAAACATCCATATGACATAAAATTAAATGTGATTTATCATACCAGGACAACTTCTACTGTTTCTTCATGATCCAATTCTGATGATTCATTCCCTCTGTACAGTAGGTGTTTTTGGCTATCAAGACGGGTCAGCATCAGTACTTTGACTGTTCTTTGGCAACCGAGGTCCATACAGCAAGCTGTGAGGCCCTGTGTGTTCTGTTCCTTCCTATTATAGCCAACAGGAACTTTTTCTGCAATTTGTGCTACAGTGATTCTTATGTAAAATTAGACCACAAGGCAAGTTTTTGTTTCTCATCAGTACCCGTGAGTCTAGATCATCCATGACCCTACTTTTGGTCTACTAGTTGTCCTTCTTTGAACAATTATTGATAGGTATTAACCACTGTATGAAAGTATGTACACCCATCTAATTTTCGTAAATATTGTATTATGTCTGTTCATGGGACGACACTGGAGATGTGACACTTTGATGTAATGTAAAGGAGTCAGTATACAGCTTCTATAACGATGTAAATTTGGCGTGCCCTCAAAACTCAACACAGTCATCAATGTCTAAACCGCTGGCAACAAAAGTGAGTAACCCCAAGTAAAAATGGACAAATTGTGCCCAATTTGCGATTTTCCCTCCCCGGTGTTATGTGACTCATTAGTGTAACAAGGTCTCAGGTGTGAATGGGGAGCAGGTGTGTTAAATTTTGTGTTATATCTCTCACACTCTCTCACACTGGTCACTGAAAGTTCATCATGGCATCTCATGGCAAAAAAAAAAAAGAGAATTGTTGCTTTACATAAAGATGACCTAGACTATAAGAAGATTGCCAACAACCTGAAACTGAGCTGCAGCGCGGTGGCCATGACCATACACTGGTTTAACAAGACAGGTTCCACTCAGAACAGGCCTCACCATGGTCGACTAAAGAAGTTGAGTGCACATGCTCAGCGTCATATTCAGAGATGATTGCTGCCAGGTTAATGCAGTGGGGAGGGTCAGTCTGTCAGTGCTCAGACCATACGCTATGCACAGCATCAAATTGGTCTGCATGGCTGTCATGCACAAGTCTGCAAACAATTTGCTGTAGACAAGCAGATTAAGGACATGGATTACTGAATGAGACGAAGATAAACTTTATTTGGTTCAGATGGAGTCAAATGTGTGAGATCAAGCAGTTGGTGGGAGTATCATGGTTTGGGCCTGCATAAGTGCTGCAAGCTTTAGTTATCTACAGTTTGAGGGAACCATAAATGCCAACATGTACTGTGTACTGTGACATACTTGAGCAGAGCATGATCCCCTCCCTTCTGGGCCACAGGACAGTATTCCAGCATAATAACAACACTAAACACACCTCCAATTCGACAATTGCCTTGCTAAAGAAATTGTATTTTTCATGCAGAAAAGCAAAGCAATTCATGTTGTACATTTCTGCACAAAAAAAAAAAAATTGCATCTAAAAATGCATAAAAAAACACACCAAAAACTCAGCTTTGTGTGAAAGCTAAGTTCTGGTTCAGTTTTAACTGCAATTAAAATGTTTCAAGTGAGCAATCAATTACTGTGTTTCAAGACTTGTGGATTACAAAAACTAATTGATTGCTCATCTTCCAAACAGTTTAGATAAGTGAAAGAAGCTTTCTCGTAATAAAGGCAGTTTAATTGGAGCGCAATTAAAACTGCACCAAAACTGCACTGAGTGAAAGCACCCTAAGGGTATGTTCACACGGCATAATGTTGGTTTCTACTTCGGCGCGTAATTGCGCTTCAATACGTTAGATGTACGGGCCACCGTCTAAAGCTGCACAAGTCAATCATGTGAACATACCCTAATGGTATATTTAGACTGCATATTTTCAACAGTGCTCCCACTGACTTTCACTTTCCCCGGGGAATATGGCCGCAAATTTTAGCGCTCAATGAGAGCTATGATTTTACCGTATTTGTTGGCATACTTTGGCCGTTTTGCAGCACAATTATGGATAGACGTGTGCCCCGCAAATGCGCAGTGTTGACATATCTTAAAAGGGTGCTACTTAACAAAAAATATCCTTTCCATTTCATGCTGTGAACCATGGCACCACTTTGAAGAGAAATATCATAAAACCTGTGAAAGTAAATAACTTCTTTATACAGAAAAGGTGAAGGCTTCAAGAAAGCTTTGCTTGTCAATCAGAATACTGTAGCAGTAGTGATGCAAAAATTTAACACAGATGGAACTGCAACCATCTCAGAGACGTCCAGCCCCAACAACGGAAGTTAACACCTAAACTGGAGCATCTCCTTAAAGAAAATCGGTTGAAGAAAATCGGCATGCAAGTTCACTCTAGTTAGTTGAAGAAGAAGAAAGCCAAACTGGGGTGTGTTTCCTTTGACACAATATGGTGTACAATATGGTGTCATGCATGGGTGTTGTCCATGAAGAAAACCTCTACTAAAGCCTGTACACAATAAATCCCACCTACAATTTGCCAGGGCCCATGCTGAAAAATATGAAGACTACTGGGACTCTATACTCTGGAGTGATGAGACCAAGGCAAATATTTTTTTGATCTGATGGCTTCAAAACTGTATGGCGTCATAAAGGTAAGAAGCACAAAGACATATACTTGGTGCCTATAGTGAAAGATGGTGGCAGCAGTGTCCTTCTGTGGGGCTGCATGAGGGCTGCTGGTGTCGGGGAGCTACATTTCATTGATGGTATCATGAATTCACAGATGTACTGCTCTATACTGAAAGAGAAGATGCTACCATCACTCGGGGCTCTTGGTCGTCGTGCACTTTTCCAACAGGACAATGATCCAGAACACACATTTAAGGCCACTGCTGCATTTCTGAGGAAGAACAGGGTGATTGAGTCAGTGGTTTAGTACAGTATATCTCCTGACCTGAGCCCAATTGTACACCTGTGGGGAACTGTGAAGAGACAAGCTGAGCCTCACTCTCCACCCAGCATTCAGGCTCGAGAAGAGGTCGCTCTTGAAGAATGGAAAAAGATATATGTTGCAATATGTCACCAAATTGTTCATTCACTGCCAAGAAGACCAAAGGCCTCATGTATGAAATCTGCCTAGGTATAAAACTTTATTTATTGCCCATAGCAACCAATCAGAGCTCCCCTTTAATTTCATGTAATGCTCTAAAAAATTAAAGGGGAGATCTGATTGGTTGGTATGAAAATCTTAGACCTGCACAGTCTTCATATATGTCCCCACAATTTACAAAGATGTAAATACAAAACCTTAGATGGAGTAGTTTCTGATGTGGAGCAAATTCTTTTTTGCATCAACTAATGTAAGTACAAATAAAGATTTTGTATTGTAAGGTTTACTATTAACTTTACTTTCATGTCATTTGCATTAAAAATATTCTGTTTGGGAAAATGTTATTGTGTTCAGTAAGATATTGATTAAAATCTTATTGAAGGTGGTGCACTCATTCCTGTGTATGTATATATATATATATTATATATATATATATATATATATATATATATATATATATATATATATATATATTATACACATATATACAGAGCATTGCAAAAGTATTCGGCATCAACTTTCAACCTTTTGCCACATTTCAGGCTTCAAACATAAAGATATAAAATGTAAATTTTTTGGGTAGAATCAACAAGTGGGACACAATTGTGAAGTGGAACAAAATTTAATGGATTTTTTAAACTTTTGTAAAAAATAAAAAACTGAAAAATGGGGCATGCAATATTATTCGGCCCCTTTACTTTCAGTGCAGCAAACTCACTCCAGAAGTTCATTGAGGATCTCTGAATGTTGGCCTAAATGACTGATGATGATAAATATAATCCACCGGGGGAGGGGGGGGGGGCGGTTCATATTTACAGGATATTTTTTTATTTTGATGGAGATGTTCTTTCCAGATAAATTATTTTAATGTAATAATATGATCTTTTAGAGGCTCTGTTAAATTCCAAATCAGAGTTGCAGTGCCAATGAGCATGTATGCACTACAGCACTCATTGATGTACACTGGACAGATCATTCATTGGATCTTCTTTCATTAACCCATTCAACCACCCTGACGTATGGGAAAGTCATTGTGGTTGTAAGCAGATGTGTAACAGGATCGCAGCGCAAACTTGTTACATAGCCACCGGGTGTTAGCGGCTAATTGCTGCTAACACCCGGCGCTTACAGTGCGGGGGGCAGCGCCGCCCGTGCTGTTTAACCCTTTAGTCGCCGCAGCAAAGATGGCCACGGCGTCTAAATGAATGAAAAACAGTGCTGCGCACAGTTTTTCAGCCCGATCGGGACATCAGCGATAAGATCGCCGAGTCCCGATGGGCTAACATGGCAGCGCAGAGCCTTGTGAAGGCTCTGATCGCTGCCATGTTCCCGTTTGTCCCACTTCCGTCCCGAAACAGGAAGTGGGGAAAACGCCATCTTGGTACAGCCTAATGCATTGTCTATGCAATGCATTAGACTGTATTGACAATACATAGGTGGCCTCAATGTTACTGTAAAAAAAAAAAAAAAAGTATTAAAAGTTCAAATCACCCCCCTTTCCCCATTCTACAAATAAAAACAATAAAATAATAAAAAAGTTACACATATTTGGTATCGGCGCGTCCGAAAAAGTCCGATCTATAAAAATATAACATCAATTATCCCATACGCTGAACACCGTATAAGAAAAAAATTTCCAAACGCCAAAAATGCGTTTTTTTGGTCATTTCATGTCCTATAAAAATTTAAATAAAAGTGATGAAAAAAAAGTCGCATGCATTCCAAGCTGCTAGCAATAAAAAGTATACTTCAGCCCGCAAAAAATGCATCCTCACTGACGTCCGTAGGTGTTAGTACAAAAAAGTTATTGGTCGCACAAAATGGCACCACGGCGCAAATTTAAAATATTAAAAATGTTTGGAATTTTTTTATGTCACCAAAACATAACGGAAACTCTACATGTTTGGTATTGCCGGATGCGTATCTACCTGTAGAAGACAGATAACACATCATTTTTACCGAAGAGGGAACGCCGCAAAAACAAAACTCCAGCAAACATGGCGCAAGTACATTTTTTTCACATTTTGCCCCACTTAGAATTTTTTTGCCGTTCTCCAGTATATTCTATAGTAATATGAATAACACCACTGGAAAGTACATCTTGTCCCGCAAAAAAAAGCCCTCATATGTCTATGTAGGTGGAAAAATAAAAAAAAGTTATGGCTTTTGGAAGGCAAGGAGGAAAAAAATTAAGAGTAAAATATTTTTTTTTGTTTGTGTTAAAGGGCTAAAGGGGTTGTCTCACTACAACAATTGTGTTAAAGATCTTGCAAAAACAAGTCACTTTGCAATATGTGTCCATTAACAGTGTCCTATCTATCTATTCCTAGATATCCCCTCTTGTATGGGCTGCATCAGCTCCTCAGGTCGCTATAGCTACAGACCTGTTCAATCTCTCCTGATAGGCTGCCAGCACTGGTTGTTTTAGCTACAGACCTGGTTTCTACTGCAGCCTAGTGGAAGCCAGTAAACACGCCCCTGAATTCAAAGAGAAACCAAGAAAACAGGACTGAGGTAAGATGAATCAATGCAGTGAGACCACCCCCTTAAGTATTGTGGCACTTTTTCAGTTATTCTATGATATTTTTTAAGAGAACATAACTTGGATTTGAGGCACTTTAATTTTCAGCATTGCTATATCTTGTGGTATAAAGATGCAAGAAAAAGTAAGTGAACCATGGTCAGTTCTTTAAGAGCTAACTGGCAAAATGTGTTTCAGCTAAGGAGATAAAAATGCACCAAGAATGGGGAGTGTGAACCATATTTCAACGTAAACAACTAATTGAAGACCTCAGAAGACGTGAAAAGAGTATTGTACAGAGCTGGGTATGCTTCAGTCCATGGTTAGAGAACTTGTCTACAAATAGAGAAAATGCAAGTCTTTTGCAGCTTTCCCTAAATAAGGAGGGTGAGAAAGAACCCGTCAGTAACAACAAGACAGATGCTCTAAAATGGTTGTTCATATTTCCATTATTAGAGAAACAGTGAACAATAACTATGTTCCTGAAGGAACACCACAAAGTCTGCTGCCCTAAAAAATGACTGAGGGTCATCTCAAGTTTGCCTCGAACACTAGGATGTTTCACAATGCTTCTGGGAAAATATTCTATGGATAAATAAGACAAAATGTAACTTTTTAGCACAGATGCACAACACTACATTTTGGGGAAAAAAACAGTGCATACCAACTCCTAAACCTCATGCCAACTGTGAAGCATTATGGAGGGGATACAATGATTTGGGGCTGCTTTGTTGCCTCTATGCAAAAATCATTGTTAAATCATTGCTGCTAAAAGGGATCTACAGATTATTAAATTCAACGGTTTACTTCTTTTTTTTTCTCCATGCACTGTGCACATTTGTTCAATAAAAGACAGGAACAATACAAGTTACAATGTGTTTGCCTATAATCGTGACTTAGATAGCATTCGAATTACATTTTATTAGTAATCAATGCAAAATCCAGGCAATCCCAAAGAGTTCACTTACTTATTTGAAACTGTAGTCTAAAACATTTTCTTTAACAAATGTCATAACTAGATTTACTTGTACCATAGTCCCAAACCATATTTTAAGATATAGAGTGCCTGGCTGTGATTTCATAGATGTGATCAGCAGAAAACACTGATTTTTAAGAGCCTTTGTGTAAGACGTAGGATCACTCCAAAAAGTGGCAACGCAGCTTGACAAAGCATTTCCATAATTATACCTGCTGACCCAAATGTCTGGTACTCAGACCCCTCAACAAAATAAGACGGGAATCAAGCTGTGACTGAGTACTGCCCTGTGTATGATTGCACCAGAGATTTCAAGGGTATATATGTCAGGTGATAATTATGTGTAACGTTTGGAGGTTTGGAGTTCAGATTTCATTCTGAAAAGTAAAAGTAAGAATAATATAAAGGAAAGTTCATTTCTAAACATAAAAAAGTGACTGTGAAGCAACTCCCTGGGGCTATAAACAGCAATTCTCTTGTAACATACACTTATAATACTACGGCTCCACGGTGTTAAATCACCCATGATTTGTTGCAATAACATCACTTGTAAGATCATAGCACAAACTCATGTGTCATATAAGCGATATCCGATAGCAATGGTGGAATGGATAGTGGTGTGATTTTTGTGACCATTGCAAACATCTGACTCTGTTAAGTGTTTCACAATAAAAAGAAATTCTTATTTTGTCATGAATTCTCATTGGCTAACATTGCTTGCGATATTGCAATGAAATTTTGCATGGAACCCTGGCCATACAATTTATTTATTTATTTAATGATTCTCACCACTTTTAGTTATTTTATAGAACCTGGGAGATGGGATTCCTACATGGGTTCTACCTATTCATTGTGCCACTTTATAATGTGGTATATTTTGGTAAGTATTTTTCATCAGCATTTGTAAGCGAAAAGAAGGTGCAGAACTTAGACGGAGAAAAAATATAGTAGGAAGATCTGTAACTCCAAAGTAATGAAATTCCAGTGTAGGCAACCAGCAGGAAAGATAGTGAAAGGCAGGTCTGGGTCAAGTAGGCTACTAGTCGAAGTGATGTAGTTCCAGGGATTTTAGTGTGGCCGATCCAACAGTAGCATATTTATCTGTGATGCAGCTAAAATGGGCTGGCTTTTTCTGAATGGCTGTAGTGTTGGATAGATGGCCATTCCCACGTTCCAGGCAAGGCTTTACTAGGTCTTTCCAGGCCTATTAAAGCCTGTGGCTTCAGAAATAAGGTGTGGATAAAAACTTCTGGCTGGAGGGTGTTTGGGAGCCATCTTCTCCACAGTGGAGCAAAAGACAGAGAGAAACCCTGAAAAAGACGACTGTGATATATGTGCATGTCTGCAAATATACCACAACATGGTTGCATATATACTTTATGTTCTTTTTTGCTGAACTAAACTATTTTTGTTGCAAGTTAAACGGCTGCTGTTTAGCCTCCTGTTGGGATATGTTTGTTCTTATGTTCCGCTTGTTTTTCCTTTCCCTTGTGAACTAAATCCCACACCAGCTAGACTGTCAACTAACCTTTTAAAGCTTTAAAAATCATAAGTTTATGATACCCCCCGCGGGTTCCATATTCTTTCACTGAGGAGGCTTCTTCGGGAACTCCCGCCAAAAAGCCCTTACTGGGGGAGGGCTCAGTTAAGGTGACTTTGGGAACTTCCTCCCCCTCACCTCCCCTCTCTGGAGCTCAGCCACAGTGATCTTGGGTTCTTTTTTACCTCTCCACCAAGCTCTTCTCCCCCCAAATTTCTTATTTGGCTGGGTGGCCAGTCGAGGAAGAGGTGATCATCCCAAACTTATTCCCTTTAAGGGTTATCCCCTGTGCCCTTTCCACAATTCTGCTGTGGATCGTTGGGCAGTTCCCAAAACCTCATGATTCTCAGTGCTCTGACAGCACTGTGACTGTGGGGTCTTAAATAACAGGGTGTGCCTTTCCTAATCAAGTCCAAACATTTAATTAAACACAGCGGACTCCAAGAAAAGGGGTATTAATAAAAAATTAAAGTTAAATATATAATTTTGAAAAAAGGGTTTTCCAACCAAAAAAAATTTTGCGAACCCTGAAAACCCAACCCAAATATTTAATTCCCCCCCCCCCCTCACCCCCCCACAAAATTTTTTTCCCCCAAAAAAAATTTTTTTTCCCAATTTTTAAATTTCTACCATTAAAAAAATTTCCCCAAACTTTTTCAAAAATCCCCTTCTTCCACAACTTTTAATCGGGGCATTCAAAAACCTCAACCATTTCACATCATTACCAAAAAAAATTTTTTTCCAAAAAAAACCAAAAAATTAAACACACACCCAAAAAAAACCATCTCAAAAATCAAAAAATACACAAAAAAAATCCACACAACTAAACATACCATTTTTTTTTTTTTAAAAATTTAAAAAAATTTTTTTTTTTTTTTTTTCCCCCAAAAAAACCCCAATTAAAAAACAAAAAATAACATCCCAAACCAAAAAAAAAAAAAACCCTTATTCCCCCCCCCCCCCCAAAATTTAAACCCCCCAAGCTTTTTTTTTAACAGTTACAAAAACAACTTACAAACGGGGGCAATGTTTTTTAATAGAAAAAAAAAAAAAAATTTAAACCAAAATTTTTTAAATTTCCCAATAAAGTTCCAAAAAAAGGAAAATTTTTTTTCTTCTAGGCCCCAAAAGAAAGTAAAAAGGGTTTTTCTTTCAGCAAAATTTTTAAAACCCCCCTTTTTTTTCCCAAGAATTAATTCAAAAAAATTTTTTTCCCTTTTTAATTTACCAAGGTTTTTTTACCTTTAATGTCTCATTTCCGGGGCCAAAGGGGGTCCCCCTTTTCTTTATGACCCAGTAAGGCAAAAACCCCATACCCCACCCCCCTTCACGTTTTATTCCCTTCCATTCTAATTTAGATGAAAGTTAACATGTTTTGGGGGGGGGGGTTTCGGGGGAAAAAAAAAAATATTTTTTTTATAATTTTTTAAATATTAATTTATTTATTTAAAATTTTGACTTTAAAAAAAACAAATATTCATGATTATTTCTATAAATTGTAATATAGAAACACGTACTTGAAATAGACAAACCACTTTCCGGAAAGGGCTCAGGTGAGGTTTAAGGGGGTCACATACAGTAGAAAAGATCCTATCAAAAAAAGGGGGAAAAAGCATATAAATGCTGCTTTTCCCTTAAAAAGGCCACAAGATCAGCACTGGAGGTGGGATTTTGTCAGATAACATTATATTAGTTTTATTTCATCATGTGCTGCAGCAAATGGATTACTGGAGCTGCTTAAAGGATTATTGTGGCTTTCTTACATTTTTGTCACATTGTCACAGTTTTTTCAAGAAAAACCAGAAAAAAGTAGAAAACTGTCAAAAAAAAAACAAAAAATTTCTTTTTGAAAAATGTTTTTTAAGGGAAGTAGAGGGCTTTCAAATGTTAATAACGGATAAAAAATAAACTGTTTGGCGTATACAAAACCTGGCAAAAATTTGGAAATTACAACTATTATTAATATTATTTATTTTAGAGCACCATTGATTCCAGGGCGCTGTACATTCAAGAGGGTTACACACATAACATAAATCAAAAATACAATTTGCCCAAAATTGACTACAAAGGTACCAGTGGGACCAGGAGAGAGGACGCTGTCCGCGAAGGCTTACAATCTACAAGGAAGGGGGAAAGAGACAGAAGGCGAGGGTGCAGACATGCTTGTGGAGGGTGTAGTAACAGCGGGGTTATTGTAGATTATAGGCAATCCTGAAGAAATGGGTTTTCAGGTTGCTTTTGAAGCTGGAGGAAGGTGGAAGAGAGTCTGATGTTTTGGGGCAGTGAGCTCCAGAGTATGGGGGAAGCACGGGAGACAGTTGTGTGAGAAGCTGACACGGGGAGAGCAGAGAAGAAGGTCCTGTGAGGAGCGGAGATTGTGTGAGGGGAGACATCTGGAGATTAAGGCAGAGATATATGGAGGGGAGAGGTTATGGAGAGCCTTGTAGATCATGGTTAGTAACTTGAAATAAATTCGCTGGGCAATGGGAAGCCAGTGAAGGGATTGGCAGAGGGGCGAGGCAGAGGAGTAGCGAGGAGAGAGGTGAATAAGACAGGCAGCAGAGCTGAGGATGGATTGAAGGGGAGCTAGAGTGCTAGACAGGAGGCCACAGAGAAGGATGTTGCAGTAGTCTAGGCGGGAGATGACAAGGGCATGGACCAGCATTTTTGTAGTATCAAAGTTAAGAAATGAGCGGATCCGTGAAATATTTTTCAGGTGGAAGCGGCAGGTGGAGACGAGGGTTTGAATGTGTGGTTTGAAGGACAAAGTGGAGTCGAGGGTTATTCCAAGGCAGCGAACTTGTGGGACCGGTGAGAGTGTAGAGCCATTGACTGTAATAGAGAGATCAGGTGGAGGGATGGTGGAAAGATGATGGATTCAGCTTTCTCTAGATTAAGTTTTAGGACACAGGAGGAGAAGAAGGAGGGTATGGATGATAGACAGTCTGGGATCTCGGACAGTAGAGCGTTAATGTTTGGGCCGGAGATGTACTATTTAGGAGTAGTCACTGCAGAGCAAATGCATAAATCCCAATTTTCAGCAGCTACACATTCTGCTTTATGTCAAATTCCAAACACATGGAAGGGAACTATTTTAAAAATGGCATATTTTATTTCAGTTCAAATACTGGAAAAAAAATATGGAATTGCCCTGTTATTTGCATTTCAAAAATAAATCCCAGCACAAGTCTGAAGATGCAAATTAGTCTTCAGTTAAAATAGACTGTGATTTACAGACCTCACTAGCTGTGGACATGGCAAACTGAAAGAAAACATGGGCTCAATATGAGAGTTGTCAATGGTATTAACGGAGTGGATTTTAAAACTTCTAGATGGAAATCCAAGACGGAGTGTGGCAAAAGAGGTTGGTTGTTCCACATCAGCTGTGTGCAAAATTTGGTGCAAATGTAAGCAAAACAGGAAGACCAGGAAAAAAAAAGCATAACGGTAGACCAAGCAAGAGTCTAGAAAGAAACCTTAAAGCAATATGTCTGGAAAATAGAAAAAATGTATAATAAAGCAAATGAGAAATGAATGGACAAGAACAGGAGTCAATGTTTATGACACAACTATGAGAAATCAACTGTATGAAATTGGATTTACATATAGAAAAGGCAAATAAAAAAGCACTAATCTAAACTGAATAAAGCAAGGTGGTTACAAGAGGCAAACTTGGAGAGTGGGGAATTAAATGAAAGGGATATCAGTGATCAATCACCAATCTATATTGGCTAAAGAGATAATAATGAAATCTGTATCATATAAACATTTAAAGATAAACCCTGAAGAAAAAAAATCATATTTCCAATTAGTTATCATATGGGGCTGCATGTGAAATAAAGGACCTGGTAGGGTGGGAGGCTATCATATGGGGCTGCATGTGAAATAATGGACTTGGTTGGGTGGGAGGCTATCATATGGGGATGCATGTGAAATAATGGACCTGGTGGGGTGGAAGGATATCATATGGGTATTCATGTGAAATAATTGAACTGGTGGGGTGGTATGCTATAATATGTGTATGCATGTGAAATAATGGACCTGGTGGGGTGGGAGGCTATCATATGTGGATGCATGTGAAATGAAGTACCTGGTTAGGTGGAAGGCTGTCATTACCCCAACAGTCACTGCACATATTTATAGATATTATAGACACTTTTCCCATTCCATTCATAGAAAATGGAGTTGGTAATGAGGTAGTCATTTTTCAGGATGAAAATGCATCTTACCCGACCAAAAAGTGTTCAAGTTTTTCTTCAGTAAAGTCATATCAACTAAATGACATGGCAGCAAACAGTCTGGATCTAAATCCAATTGAAAAGTTATACTGGAAATTAAAAAAAAATGGTCCATGACAAAGCTCTCTCCTGTAAAGCGGATAAAGTTGGAAGTAGCTCGGTGTAAAATATTGTTAATAATTAGTCCGTGTCTCAATTATCTCAGTACCATAAAAGAGACGTAACAAAATACTAATTAGGATATTTTTTTGTTGAATATCCCATATTTTTTCCTCTGCTTCACCTGATAATACAGTACATACACTCACCGGCCACTTTATTAGGTACACCTGTCCAACTGCTCGTTAACACTTAATTTCTAATCAGCCAATCACATGGCGGCAACTCAGTGCATTTAGGCATGTAGACATGGTCAAGATAATCTCCTGCAGTTCAAACCGAGCATCAGTATGGGGAAGAAAGTGATTTGAGTGCCTTTGACGTGCAATGGTTGTTGGTGCCAGAAGGGCTGGTCTGAGTATTTCAGAAACTGCTGATCTCCTGGGATTTTTCACGCACAACCATCTCTAGGGTTTACAGAGAAGGGTCCGAAAAAGAAAAACATCCAGTGAGCGGCAGTCCTGGGCGGAAATGCCTTGTTGATGCCAGAGGTCAAAGGAGAATGGGCAGACTGGTTCGAGCTGATAGAAAGGGAAACAGTGACTCAAATAGCCAACCGTTACAACCCAAGGTAGGCAGAAGAGCATCTCTGAACGCACAGTACGCCGAACTTTGAGGCAGATGGCTACAGCAGCAGAAGACCACACCGGGTGCCACTCCTTTCAGCTAAGAACAGGAAACTGAGGCTCCCAATTTCCCCAAGCTCATCGAAATTGGACAGTAGAAGATTGGAAAACGTTGCCAGGTCTGATAAAGTCTCGATTTCTGCTGCGAAAATTTGGATGGTAGGGTCAGAATTTTGGCGCCCAACAACATGAAAGCATGGATCCATCCTGCCTTGTATCAACGATTCAGGCTGGTGGTGGGGGGGGGGTGTTCATGGTGTGGGGAATATTTTCTTGGCACTCTTTGGGCCCTGGTACCAATTGAGCATCGTTGCAAGACCACAGCCTACTGAGTATTGTTGTTGACCATGTCCATCCCTTTATGACCACAATGTACCACAACATCTGATGGTACTTTCAGCAGGATAATGCGCCATGTCATAAAGCTGGAATCATCTCAGACTGGTTTCTTGAACATGGGAATGCTTCCAGCACCTTGTTGAATCTATGCCACGAAGAATTGAGGCAGTTCTGAAGGCAAAGGGGAAATCCAACCCGTTACTAGCATGGTGTACCTAATGAAAGTGGCCGGTGAGTGTATGTCAGCAATAAGGATTTTCTTTCATTTGTTTGAAGTGTATTTCATGAAGCAGACTTCTCTACTATTATACATTGTTTTGTGTCCTATCTGTACTTTGTGTATTGGCTATTCTATAAAAAGTTGGGTGATTATCCTTTTAGTCTCCATAATTTCTGCCTGGGGCTGTTCATTCCTAAAAGCCTATAATATATGTCCCTACATATTATACACTTCAATCACTCTACTTTCCTTAAAGGGGTTGTCTCAGTACAATGAACAGATTTTAAACATGTAGGGACCCGTTGAAGAGTTTTTCAAAATATATTGCTTATTTTTTTTTTACTTTGTTGAAGAGATGAGAGAGATTTTATCTACTCTGAGTGCTAACCGATTTCTCTAGGTTAGCAAAATGCTCTCCCCTTCTGTCTCTGCTCTGTCTTATCTGATAGCAGGGGTGAAGTCACCTTAGGTTGGACTTTCAGCAGTTTGAGAACAGTGTGTTATCTCAAACAAGTAATTGGTCTCCTTTGTTTGTTTACTTTGAGCTCTTTAGCTTTTTGCACTTATAGATAAGATCTCCTGCTCTCATGTTAGTGCAATTAGAAGAGTTGTGAATGCCTAGCTTATATGCTAATCACTGCTATAGAACCACGCACAGCATGATGAGGAAAAGACAGGATTCATGAATCTGATTTTGGCTCCGTGAAACAGCGTGGTGAGACAACACCTTTAAAGTAAGATTTTTTCAAAAAGTCCTTTCTGGGTTTACTTACATGACAGTTTTCTCTAAATTCTGTCTTACAATGATTTTTATAATCACTACAATACTGTGACAAAAAAGCAATAAAGCAGCAATAACCTTAAAGCAGCCCCAATAATCCATGTGTAATCCCAATGCACTGGAAATAACAGTAATATAGCAGAAGTATGATGAAATTAAAACTAATGTAATGTAATCTGAACAAATCTGACCCCCAGAGATGATCATGAGGTCTATGCCGATGTCTTTGAGAAATGTTTTATGAAGCTGGGACGTTCAGCTATTACACAAACATTGTTTTATTTCATTATTATTATGGTTAATACTTATTTTAAAGCCCCACGACTTCCAGTTTAACTAAGACAAAAACAAGTACAAAAATCAACTAAATGAGCGAAGGACTGATACAGAGGAGAGAGGACCCTTCATGCATGGACTTACAATCTCTAAGGGATGGGGGAAAGAGAAGGAAAGTGAGGCTAAATGCTGCTCATATGGCAATAAGTGGCAGAAAGTTATTGTAGGTTTTCCTGATCAGACAGTTTTCAGGTTACTTTTCAAGGTTTACAACATTGGGTAGCGCCTGATGTGTTTTGGGGTAATAAGTTCCATAATGTTTGCCTATCGGTAAGTAACTGGCTCAGTGACAGAAAACAAAGGGTACAAAGGGTGATGATTAATTGTACATACTCAGACTGGATCCCTGTTACTAGTGGTGTACTAAAGGGGTCAGTGCTGGCCCCTATTCTCTTTATTATATTCATTAATGATCTTACACATGGATTGCACAGTAGAATATCAATCTTTGCAGATGATACTAAGCTTTGTAAAGTAATTAACACAATACAGGATAATATTCTATTACAAAGGGATCTGAATAAGTTAGAGACCTGGGCAGAGAAGTGGCAAATGAGTTTTAACACAAATAACACTAGGTTATGCACATGGGAAGGAAACATCAATGCAATGATTACTTGTAAAATGGAAAAACTCTGGGTAAAACCGAGAAGGACTTAGGAATCCTTGTGTACAGTAAACTTAACTGTAATAGCCAGTGTCAGGCAGCAGCTGCCAAGACAAATAAGATCATGGGATGTATTTAAAGGGGCATAGATGCACACAATGGGAACATCATTCTTCCATTATACAAGTCATTGGTCAGACTACACATAGGGCCACATGTATGAAACTGTTTAGGTCTAAAACTCACTCTTTTGCCCATGGTAACCTATGGGCAAAAAAGTGAGTTTTAGACCTAAACAGGCTCAGAAAGGGAAGATCTCTCCTTAGGGAGAGTGCCTATATAGGCGTGTGGAGATTCAAAATTGCCTTTTGCACTCTCCGAAGCATCTGCATATCACAAGGCATTATGGGAAAGGAGCTGAGAAGCTCAATTGCCCTCTGTTGGATGTAACAAATCCTCAATTTGCTTTTGACCCACTGGGTCTTTGGAAAACAAAAGGGATATTTAGCTAAATATCATGGCATGATTGAGGGTACGATGTACCCGAAACACGTCGGTTCGTTTCGTGTCTAGGAGTTAGCAGTATATGCTGTCACCCTGTCTCACGAGGACGTATCTGTCTTTGCCCACGGGCACCAATAAATTGGTGATTTTATCATTTTTGAATTTCTCTCAAGCCTCCTTTCGCTGGTCCAACCGTTACTTGAATTCAATTTATTTTGATTGCCAGATTGGAGTTGGAAAGGAATTTTTCCTCTAAAATTAAGACAATTGGCTTCTACCTCATGAGGGGTTTTGTCTTCCTCTGGTCAACACTTTAGACCAATAGGCTGAACTGGATGAACATCTGACATTTTTTTTAGCCTTACAAACTATGAGTGACATGTCAGAAAAGAGATGCCGCCACGCCAGTTTTAAGACGCATTAAATAAGTGCGCTCGAATGTATGAACCTGTCATAAATCTGGCGTATGTTATACCTTGCATAGCATAACATACCTTAGGTGCATAATATAGGCGCATAGCATATCTTAGGCGCATTGCTAACATATTTTATATACATAACTTAGGTACATTCAAATGGTCATGCCTGGCGAAAACTGCACCTAGTTTTGTTGTACGACTGTTCAATATATAAAATAGGGCTACGACAGTTTTTTCTGCAAAATACACCCAAAAAATGTTGAAATCCAATTCTGATATGTCGCCATATGTAACTACAGTATGTAGGAAGCACAGCAGAGATATATGGGGGAGATTGTGTAGAGTCTTGTATGTCATAGTTAAGAGTAAAGAGTTTAAACTGAATTTGCTGGGCAGTAGGTGGCCAAAGAAAGGATTGGCAGAGGGGAAAAGCAGAGAAGGAACAATGGGAGAGGTGGGTTAACCTGGTAGCTGAGTTCAGGATGGATTGGAGGGGAGAAAGAATGTTAGATGAGAGGACACAGAGGATAAAGTTGCGGTAGTCCAGAGAGGAGATGAAGACGTGCTAGCAATTTTGAAGGGACAAAGTTGAGAAAGCAGCAGATTCGAGAAATGTTTTTGAGGTGGAGATGGCAGGTGGTAAGAGCTGAGAAATGTGGCCAGATGGTCAGGGTGGAGACAAAGTTTATCACTAAGCAGAAGACTTATGGGACTGAGGAAAGTATGGAACCACTGACAGTGATAGATGCCTGGTATGCACTTAAAATTACCACCAAATGACATTACTTTGCATCAGTAGCCAGCCATTGGGTAACATAAAGTACTTTACTTATTAATTCACTGCTTATCTAACATAGGAATATATCTGTGGGTCATTAAAATATTTAGAGCACATTACTCATGATCTCAGGGTCTGCCAAATGCAATGTGTAGCAGCTTGGCATATGGTTCATTTGCTTCCACAGCTACTCCCTATGTTAGGCAGAATGAATATTTTTATGAATGTGTGTTTTGATGGTCCTCTCTATGTATATTGATAGTGTATGACTACTTTTTGCTGTTCAGTTTTTCATGATTTATGATGATGCTGTCAAGGGTGATTGAGTAAAAATATTGGGGAACACATCCACCCCTGTTGGAGATGTTTTGCCTTGTGAGTTATTTATCTGTGTAAACTTTGTACAGTATATGTGAATGTAATGATGATATAAGTCACTGATTACAATATTAGAATAAAAGTATACGTTTATTGAGGAAAACGGTACAATTGAAAGGAGGCTATAGTACCTTGTTGGCTGCCTCTACTTACAAAAGGAGATATGTTGGGCATCGAGGTTCTTTAAGACATGAGACCCCAGATGTTGCAGTTGGGTGTGTAGATCCTTCACGATTGTAGGATGCCAAGGCTGAGATCTCAGCTGGTTACATAAATGCATAATTGACGATAAATGGGTGACCAGTCAGGCCAAGAAAGTGTTGTAATCAGTTGGATGTTATGAATGGCAGAAATTTTCCTGCCATTTAACTCTCTCCCGCTTACTAGATCATATGAGGCTGTTGCTATGCAACTGCCTCAAACAGCTCTTTGTACTGTCAGCTGACCATGCACACATGTGAGCTTGATGATTTGGGAATGGTTGTCTGCTAACACTCTATAAAGCAGAGTTTCACTTTGTTGCTCATGCTGTGTATACTGGTTGTTGAGAGATTATGTCTTGTGAGCTTGTTGCATTCAGTCCTGTTTTGGTTATTGATCTGTTCCCGGTTGTTAGAGTCCTGTTTGTCTTAGCTTTCTGCTGCTTCTGTTTTGCCATATATCAGTCTTGCAGTGTGTTCTAATCCTGAGTTCTCTTTGTTTGTTTTTAGCTGGTTGGGTAGGGCTAGCATAGTGTAGGACGTTGGTAGGGATTTTGTCAGGGGTAAGATAAGGCCAGGGGAGTCTGGCGTTGAGTTCAGAATTAGGGACATTTTAGGGATTGAGTAAGGAAAGTTAGTCGATAGGGTCAGGTTTTTTTTGGGTCTTGCTTCATTTATCCTTCCATGAACATCCATACCCTTGTCCGCCTTGCTGTCATTTGTCCATTGGTAAGTCTCTACATTTATTTTTTGGTACACACTTCATATTATTTGCATGCAAATGGTGGTTGACCTCATTTCTGTAATAAGTTTTGTTATTGTCTGTGCCACCCAGCATTATTACAGCAGAGACATTTCTTGGAAACTATTTAAACATAATGCAGGCGCACTATTTAATGAAAGTGAAAAAGACTTTTATAAAATGTTTCAGCTTTTTGATACATTGAACTTCAAATCTCAATTCATTTATAACATCTTATAGAATCATATTAGGTAATCTGTAGTGTTTCGATGGTCCTCAATATAATTATGTACTCACAGTTCCATAGTTCTGATGAATAACCGACTTAAAGATGTCATTAGGGCTATCAACATAGTCTCTGTTCATCCGAACAGTGTCTGGACATTTTGGGGAGGCGGCCCCTTTCTTCACGCAAGAAGGAGGAAGCCACCCCTGAAACATCCAGACACTGTTCGGAGGAACAGAGACCATGCTGATAGACTTAAAGGGGTTGTCTCAGCTCAAAGTTTCATAGGATGCATGAATGAAATAATGCTGCCTTGCTCTGTCACTTCCTGGTCAAGCAGTCTGTAAGTAGCATATTAGCTCCGTGTATTCAGACTTCTCTGTTTATCAGTCTAGGTTAGCTAAATTACCTTCTCTAAGATCCGGAGAAGCTTCTGAGCTAATGTAAACAGTAGAGTAATTACTGTCTTCTGTCTAAAAGATCAGATAACACACAAGCTCTCACACTGCAGGTCTCAACCTGTGTGATGACTTCACTCCCTGCTATCAGATAGAACAAACAGCAAGGGATAAGGAGTACACAGGTCGGTCACTTGGAAAACCAGAGAGAGCACAGAAGGTGATAAAATCACTTGTAGCTCCTTAACAAAAAAGATGAACAAAGCAACATATTTGGAAAACGTCTTAATTTAGTGTTCCCTACATTTTGAAAGCTATTCTTTGTAGCGAGGCAACCCCTTTAATAACATCTTAGTTGGTTATCCATGAGAACTGTGGAACTGTGAGTACCTCATTATATTGAGGACCATTGAAACACTACAAATTACCTAATATGATTCTATAAGATGCTAAAAATGTATTGAGATTTGAAGTTCAATGTATCAAAAAGCAGACAGAAATTTGTGAATACAGTACCTGGGAATGTTTGTTGAAATAGTCTGTTATATGAGCAAGGGAGAGCTCAGCGCATAATGGATCCTGTAGTGTTTTAGAATCTTATTTTGTTGGCTTTACAAATTGTTTGGAGTCTACATTTCTTGGAAACCCCTGCCGTTTGTGGACCAGCATTATCCAGCTGAAAAAATAAAATATTAAGCCCTGGCATGAGAGGCAACACATAAGACTTCAGGATGTCCTAAACAAATCACCGAGTTGACTGTAATATGTGATGGTACTCTAAACCATCACACCATCAGTTGGGGTAGGGTGCTGCTCCACAGCAATGGCTGGATTGTACTTTTCACCATGTGGCCATCATGCTTGAACCTGACCATCAACAGATCCCAAGCAGAACCTAGGTTCCTCACAAAATCATACTGCTACAATCTGTAGAAATTCACATTTCTTGCTCATGACAGCACTGTAAACCAAAGCGGTGGTGGCTGGCTGTCAATGGCAGGACATCTTATGGGCACCATAACACCAAATTTCTGTCTGCTAAGTCCCTGTAAATGATCTGAGCTGAGACAGAAGTGTGTAATAAAGGTACCAACTGAGATTGGATGGTGCATAAGGAAACTCTTGGAACTGCATGAATTAAATGATCCTCTCTACTGGTGTTCTGTCTGGGTGTTCCAGATCCTGTTCACCATGTGTGTGTACCCTCATGTGACCACTGCTTCTCGCACCTCCAAATATCAGAGCAGCCGAGATGGAGGGCCATTCATCGACAGGACAATATAACTTTTCTGAGTACAATGACGCACCCCCTGTCAAAGTTTGTCAACTGTGCAAAATATCTCTCAGTGCATCATAGATGAATGTGTAGCAGTCAGTGATATCGCACCCAGAGGTATACTGCCTAAAAATAGGATCAGAGAGCCTTTTTACAGGTCAGTGGGGGAACATTTGTATACTCTCTTGTGGCAAGACCCAGTGTGTAAACAGACCACACCTGTAAACATTTATACAGCTGCAAGTAATTGAATGCCATGCTTTTCAACAATACAACATGTCTATGTGGGTACATTCTTCTTTTGTTTGGGAGGTGAAGGGTGTACAGTATCTTGTGTATATGGATGATAAATGGAGGCTACTGAAATTCTACCACATCAACAAATTGGGCTCTGAACCACCCTTTCTGTCATGGCTGCATCCATCAAAACTAGAGGGCTTCACCTCTAGGTGTTTTTTGGCCTTCACTGAACACCTTTGGATCTCCACATATATAAAAAAAGCGCAGGATATACGAGTTAAATTAACTCACTTTATTTAGAATATAAAAATATTCTCATCCAATAAAAAACATAAAACACATAAAATATTTGTATTGCAGAACAACACAAACCTGACGAAGTGCGATCAATGTACGAAATGCGGTGTTCTGCAATACAAATATTCTGTGTTTTATGTTTTTATGTTTTTTATTGGATGAGAATATTTTTATATTCTAAATAAAGTGATAAAGTGAGTTGATTTAACTCTTAAATCCAGCACTTTATTTTTTTCATGTATGTGGAGATCTAAAGTTGTTCAGTGACGGCCAAAAAACACCTTGAGGTGAAGTCCTCTAATTTTGATTTCTTATAGAGCTGCAAGGGTGGAACCCTGAAAGCTGTTAACTTCATGGTAAACTGCTGATATAGTGGATTATATTGGAGAATATGCAGAAGGAGAGTTGAGCCTCCAGATATAGCACATCAGAACAAGATGAGCAATAGTACCTATTTAAAGGGTTGATTCATCTCACCTCAGTCCTGTTTTCTTGGTTTCACTTTGAATTCAGGAGCGTGTTTACTGGCTTCTACTAGACTGGAGTAGAAGCCAGGTCTGTAGCTATAGCAACCAGTGCTGACAGCCTATCAGGATAGATCAAACAGGTCTGTAGCTATAGCGACCTAAGGAGCTGATGCAGCCCATAGAAGAAGGGATATCTAGGAATAGGTAGGACACTGTTAATGGACATATATTGCAAAGTGACTTGTTTTTGCAAGATCTTTAACATAAAAAGCAATCCTTGTGGTGAGACAACCCCTTTAATTAATTGTGGTACATCACCTAATATACTAGAAGCGCTCCTCCAAACTTTTTGCTTTTCATATATGTCATGGCTGCATGACAGGAGGCACTGTTTCTTGGGGGCACTCTGATAACCAACTGTAGCGCCACCGTTCATTATGTTATGTGAGCTTCACCTGTATTAACGGGGTTTACATTGAAAAATATTCTATTGCAACTCAAGTCAAGTATGGGTGAAGACAAATGGAAAACAAAAAAAAACAAAAAAAAGGAAATTAGTTACAATGAGATATACGACAGGGGCTTACTAATATTTCTTCTGCCAGTTCTCCTTTAACCTAGCTGTATACTTCAATGATTTTTATTCATGTACAACATAATGGCACGATTTAGAATGATAATGATAATAATGATAATCATAATAGTAGTAGTGAATGTGTGGAGGATAACGGTTCACAAATTTTTAGGAGGAAATTTCAGGTAGCTAATGATTAGATCAATGGCCAGCAGAGCACTGGTGTACTGTCTTTTAAAGGCAGATCATTCATTGACAAGATTTTCAGGGAAATTATCTAAGCGCAGTTCTCCTGTAATGGGGCTTTAAGCAGATGTCAAAATTTGAAATGATTGCACACTGTGTCCTTCATTTTCTCTGTGAGACTAGTAATTAACATTTCTTAGGTTCCATCTAGCATGCATACTCCCATAACCCGCATTTAGAATAGATTACAGCATATAATATTTACAAATGTGCACATCATTTACCGGCAGAAAATTGCAAGCACTATAACAAGAGCTGATTCACTGACCCCAATGACATTCCCTACAGTCTATAGAAATTGCCTCCAACTTGTGGCTTTCCAACAGGTGCAGAACAATAACTTCAATCATGTCATGACATGTGAAATCCTTAGAGTATGTTCACATGGCTGATTTGGACGCTGATTTCTTTTTTCAAACACATGTCTGAAAAACGCGTCATATGCAGCAGTTTTGAGATACACGTATTAGGCACGTTTTTCGGTGCAGATTTGACGCGGTTTTCATTCAAATATTGTGACATTTTGCTTTATGGGCGTGTATCGCCGCCCAAAAACGTGTCAAAAAGCATCCGAAAAACACACCACACTTGTTTTGAAGCTCTCCATGGATTTCTATGTGGACTTTCCTTGCTGAAAACACTTCAAGAATTGACATGACATTTTTCAGCACCCAAAACACGTCTAAAAGAAGCGCAGAAAAACCTTCTCATGTGAACTACGATGTGGTTTTCAATAGGAATCAATGAAAATGAACTGTGAGCGTTTTGGAGGCACCAAAACAGCACCACGGAAACATTGTCCAAATAAGCCAGGTTAACACACCTTTAGGGTTTTTGCACACGGTACGTTTTTGGTGCATTTTTTGATGCATTTTTTGGTGAGTTTTTTTTGCAGAAATGCACAGTAATTAATGCTGTACATTTCAGAAAAAAAAACACATCAAAAAATGCACTGTGTGAAAGCATCCTTAAGTACTGGTAATTGGTTTTGCCTGTCACGGATGTAGGTAGATTCACTGGACCACCGCAAGCGATGGTATAAGTCACGGCAGGAAGCGGAGTCTAAGTAGCCCATGGTATTCACCAGAGCATGCTGCAAAGCGGGATGGAAACTATCAGGTCGCTACCCCTGGCGTGACTGGCGTGTAACGTGGTACAAAATCGTAAGACAATGGCGTAGTTGGGGACAGGCGGTAAGGTCAGGGCAGGCGATAGCAGGAACAAACTAGTACATAGGTAAACAAAACTCTCTTCAACACTCTCTGAAATGCACTAAGGAACACCAATACTCTGGCAGAGGGTGTTGGAGGAGTCAAAAATATATAGGGTCAGCGCAAGGCAATTAACCAATTACCGGCACGCTGGCCCTTTAAATCTTAAAGAGCTACCATGCGTGCGCCCTAGGAAGCAGGCACGCACACGCCAGCACTTGAAAGAACAGGGATGGGAAGCAGGAGTGCGGCTAGATAAGTAAGGAGATGGGGAGCGTGAAGCAGAGCGGGGTTCACGGCACACTCCATGACATTGCCACATCCAAAAGATCCCTCTGTATGCTGAACACCATAGAAGAAACAAATTCCAAACACCAAAACTGGTTTCTTGTCACCAAAAAATGTAAATAAAAAGTGACCGAAAAGTTGCATCTATCTCAAAATCCCAAAATAGTACCAATAAAAACTACACTTCAGTCATTAAAAAATGAGCCCTAACTCAGGTCCATGGGTGAAAATGGCACTGTAGTGCAAATTTAAGAAATGGAGAATGTTTTTTTTTTCTTTGAGTACTCAACGTAGCAAAAACCCTACATATTTTTTATCACCAAAATTGTACCAAACTTGCAGAGTACAGATACCTAATAGTAAACACATTATAAACAAACCCAAACACATTTCACCCCACTTCTATGTATATTCTATAGTGTGGTCAATGGCACTATTAAAAAGTATAACTTGTCTCACAAAAAACAACCCTATGTCTATGTTAATGGAAGAAAGTTATGGCTCTTGGAAGGCTCGGAGGAAAAAAATGAAGAGCCAAAAATGATGACTAGAAGAGATTAAACTGTTCTGGGACAATGAGATCTGAGCTGTGATTGGTTCCCATGGGCAATGCAGACATTCTTACTGTTAAACAGTTTTCTTAAATGAGGCCCAATGTTCTTGTATCCAAGTGGACCCCCTAGACCTCTGGCCCCATAACAATCACTATTGCTGCTTTGGCTATAGTTACAACTATGATCATACCCATATGCCATATAATAGAATATTATCAACAAAACCTTTTTTTTTAGTTTACAGTCCATTGGGTGAGCATCTGAAAACCCTTATAATTAGCTGCTATGATGGCCATTTAAAAGAGCAGCACACCATGTAATACATGGACCGCTTAGGCATTCCAGACCAAAGCTCAAAAGCCAATCATTGCAAACCGCTTTGGCTTATACAGAAGGGTTAGTAGGGGATTCCCATCTATGATGTCCATGTTCCTTAAGAGGTTGTGTTGAGAGCTTGACAGAAGAGGATAATTCAAAGACTCACATTCCTAGGTGTTATTGTATTCTCAAGGAAATATTTCTTAATTTGGAGTAATGATCACACTTGTCCTTTAAAAATCCTTGTAATTAATTGTTTGAAATATCTTTTTTGGATTTTATTTACAGAAATCAGAAAGGAGAACTGTGATGAGTGTTTTAAAGCTCAGTGGGTTGCAAAAACCCTGCTACGATATTAAGCCCTCTGCCAAATGCCAGGGAGATGAGCTTAAAATAAGTACATAGAAACATTTCTATTGTTTCACAACTTGATAACCTGAAAATACAGAGGGCAAATCACATTTTATAAGCTTGTAACCTCTTGGTGCTAAATGAAAACAGGGCAGTGATTACATTGAGGATCAGACAACTCAGGTCTTGGATCTAGTGGTTAAAAAGCATATACTGTATAAGCAGAACCAGTAAAACCTTAGGACATAGCTTTTCAATTTTTCTTTTTTTTTTTTTGTACATTTTCTACTAGATTCATATTGAAAGAATAATATTGGCATTGAAAAGTAACCAAAAAATTGTTAAATATATTGAAATTTAAAATATGTTTTACATTTTAGGTTCTTAAAAGTATGCCCCTTTTGCTTTAATGTCCCCCTTCTACTTTGCACATTCTCTCAATCAGCTCAGTCACCTGTAATGGTATTCTAACAATTGCGAATAAATTCCCAGAGGTGCTGAATAGAGAAGAGCGAATTTATCGGTCGATTTGACAAATCTCGTTAAAATGCTATTTCCTGGCTGCAGAGAGCCTGTAGGGTGTTGTAGAACATTGTGCCATGCAGAAATATGCATAGGGCGTGGTTTGATATTGAAACAATGCTGTGATTTAGTAGGACACGCAAATGACAGGCGCCACTCTTAGGATCGCTTCACACTTCACTTATCTGGGCAGTTATGGGATCAAAACTGACCAAATAACTGAAGTGGGAATGCAACCTGACAGGGTAATGTTAGCACCAGCTAGAAAGAACCCAGTAGAGGGTCAAGATCCCACTATAGCGTCAAAGAGCGCACTGCTTTTACACCAACATCAGATGACTCCACAGATTATGACAGAACCTGTTGTATTAAACGCTGATCCATGTGGAGCTACAAAGAGTTACTTTTTTCACTTATTGTGGTGAACCATCTTTGAAATACAGTGTGTGTATTTCTCACATACACACATCTCCATTATAGGAGGGTTATTATTTTGGGATATTGTTCTCTGCGCCAAAGAGTTACTTTTTTCACTTATAAGGTGAAACACCTTTGAAATACATGGATATATGTAGAATCTGTGGGCAGAAATTAAAGCGTGGCCAGGGACCTAATGTTGGCACCACGTTGGTGGTACTGCAGTCCCTCCCTTTTCAAGTGGTGGACTCTGCACCGTTCAGAGAACTGATGGCTTGTGCGGAGCCGAGGTAGAAAGTCAGTGCAGTGGGGACTGTAGTTACCCCAAAGAGAACTCGTTTTTCCACCCGAAATGTGGAAAGACTCACCTTTGTCAAGATGAATCAGGCGTGAATCAGCCAGGATTTCCACACACCGAAGCTGTCTGATGGATCAGATTAGATTAGATTAGATTTGGGCTTGCCTCACCCAAACGTTGACAAATGAGTCTGTATTCTTCTGGCTACCTGCCTCAGCTACTATTTTGATGCTGCCATCCGCCTGATGCCACACATCTGCTGCCAGCTGCTCCTTCTACCACTCACCGTCTTTACCAGGGACTGGTATTGCCACCCATCTCCCCACTCTTCACTGGGCCTTCTGATGCTGCTGCCACCTCACCACTCAGGTCTCCTCATGCTGCTGCTGCTGCCACCTCTAGGCTATATCACCATGTCACTCTCTGGCTTGATGCTGCTGCTGCCACCACCTCAAAATTATGTTATTGTGCCACTCTCCGGCCTGATGCTGCTGATGCTGCTGTTGCTGCCGCCACCTCCACACTGTGTCATTGTGCCACTCTGTGGCCTACTCATGCTGCTGCCACCTCTAAAATCTGTCATTGTGCCACTCTGTAAACTACTCATGCTGCTGCCACCTTCACAATCTGTCATTGTGCCTCTCTGTAAACAACTCATGCTGCTGCCACCTCCACAAACTGTCATTGTGCCACTCTGTGGCCTACTCATTTTGCTGCCACCTCCCCAATCCGTCATTGTGCCACTCTGTGGCCTACTCATTTTGCTGCCATCTCCCCAATCTGTAATTGTGGCACTCTGTGGCCTACTCATGTTGCTGCCAACTGACCACTCTCTCAATCGACCACCCTGTGGTTTCCTAATGCTGTTTACTCCCTCCATCCCTCTATGATGTTGCCACTATGTTTGGTTTTCCCTTTCTTTTAATCTGTCAGAAGGAATGAAAAGGACAAACACAGTCAATTGTATCTTCAGAGAAGCCGTATGACCAGTATGACATGGTCCTTTGTTTGCATCAGGATTGTCTGATGGTTAGGTAGCTAAAAGCAGGAGTGAATACAAAACACAGAAGACATGCGAATATTCAATTTACTTGCTATCTCTTTTTTGGATCAATTTCTGTTTCTTTTTAGTTTTAGCAATACTAATGGATTATTGACCAATTGAAAGTGGACACTGACGGATCAAAGGAAGGGCAAAATGATCATTGATGTCAATGCAAAATTACTCCCGACATCCTCTCCACTCTTTCGGGGGGGGGGGGGGTGGAGGAGGAGGAGGGGGCTCTACATGTATCAGCGTTCAACAGAATCATCACAGTAAGTGAAAGAATAGCAATAGCAATATCGCAACAGACTGAAGTAGATGGGTTTGAGATGTTTGTATCGGAGAAATGCACACACTGGATTTGACACAGAGTTCCCACAATAAGTGAAAAAATTAATTCTTTGCCACAGATAGTAATATTCCAAAATAAAAAACGCAGGTTCAGGAACAGGTGGGTATATAACACACCCATGTATTTGAAAGTTATTTCACCCCAGTAACTCTAAAATCGGAAGTATTTTGCACAGAGTGAAATCTAGTGCTGCTAGAGAGAGATGCTTGTGCATACGAGACACAGTGACAAGTGACAGAATTTTACATGGTTGCCCTATTTATAGGGCTGTGACATTACAGAAGCTGACTGCCTGCTGATTGGCTGCATGTCTGCACATGTCATTAAGGGCGTTTCTTTCTTCCTTCCATAGTTCTTTGCTCCATGTCATGCCATGTGCTCACGGCCATTTTAGATTCGCTACCACAAATTGCCATGAACTTCGGCTTCGTTCAAAATCAAATTTTTCCTGAAATTCTAAATGAATTCCACTTCGTTAGAATCGATTCGCTTATCTCTAGTGCTGAACACTTGTTGGCTGCTTTTCCTTCACTCTGCAGTCCAACATATCACAAACCATCTCAAATGGGTTTGGGTCAGGTGTTTGTGGAGACCATCTCATCTAATGCAGATTCTGTTACTCTCCTTCTCTGTTGAATAGCCCTAACACAGCCTGGAGATATGTTTGGGGGTCATTGACCTGTTGAACAAAACGGATGGTCTCACTAAGCGCAAACCAGTTGAGATGGCATGTTGCTGCAGAATGCTGTGATAGTCATGTTGGATAAATGCCTTATATTTGTAAAAATCTCCAAACTTGTCACTAGAAAAGAACTCCCACACCATCACACCTCCTCCTCCATGCTTCATGGTGGGCAACGTACTTGTAGAAAACATCTGCTCAGCTTTTCTGTGTCTCACAAAGACATGGCATGGGTACTAAAAATCTCAACCAACTATAAATGCTTAATTGCCGCAGTTTCCTCTGAACAGTTGGTGTTGAGATGTGTACGGTACTTGATCTCTGTAAATTATTTATGTGGGCTCTAATCTGAGGTGCTGTTAATTTGTGGTTTCTAAGTACCTGTAATGAATTTATCCTCTAAGAAGAGGTAACTCTTGGCCCTCCTTTCCTGGGGCGGTCCTCATGAGAGCCAGTTTCATCATAGTGTTGGATGGTTTTCATGACTGCATTTAAAGATACCCGCAAAGAGCTTGAAATATTTCAGACTGACTGACCTTCATGTATGGACAGTTGTTTCTTTTTACTTAGTTGAGTGGTTCTTGCTATAATGTCAATTTTAACAGTATTTGAATAGGGACAAACACTGTATGGCACTGGTTACCAATCCTACCTCCGCCCAAAACCTGGCTAATGGTCTCAAACACTATATAAAGTCAAGAAATGCAATAACTAAACTCTTGACAAGGTGTACTTGTTAACTGAAAACCCTATCAGGTGACTCATCATGAAGTGATTGGGAGAATGCCAAGAGTGTGCAAAGCTGTCATCAAAGCAAAAAGCGGCTACTCTGAAGAATCCAAAGTATAAAATATGTTAATATTATTTGGTATGTGGCAATCGAGAACTGTTATAATATGACACTTAGGGCGACATGTATAATTTTTGGTACCAAACACCCTTTTTTGCGCATTTTTTTAAAATCTATGAACCCGTTCTACTGCGGTAATAGATTTAGTGCTTTCTAGCTACAAAGCGACACTTCTGGCTAAGGTAAACCACTTTTAAAGTGCTCTACTTGTTCCAGCAGTAATGCACCTGGATTTGCCATACTAAATACATAAATGTGTAGCTTTGTACGGTTGCAGTGTGACGCCTCCAGCACGCCCCCTGATCTCAGGCGCATTACAAAGTGCCGTGGGCGCTCTGTAATGTGCCTGATATTGGAGTGCACCTGATCAAAAATATAGCAAACAGGACTGCACCAGTTTTCAGGCTGAAAAGACGACCTGTACATACGTCGCCCTTAAAGTTCTTGTTGGAGTTATTTTTTTTTATTTGGCTTTTCTTCTTGAAAGTTCCATATAGATACATTTTCCATATTCATCTACGACTTTACAAGAATCCAGAATACACAATAAGACAATGTCTATCATGTGTAATTGCTGTATTAAATGAATCTTACTATATATAGATTTGGTTCTCGTATGTTTATTATGCTAGCACGATATATACTGTATATCTAGAGTATAAATAAGAGAGAGCCATGTACAATTTTTGCCTCTTTAGGCCTTGATCTGGAGCTGCAGGAATTTGTATTGTCTTTGTGCAGATTTCTATGTGAGAGGTTTCATTGATTTATTCTAAATGTAGATGAATTTCAATCACAAATACATCCTTCAATAACCAAAGAAGCAAAACAACAACACTGATGCATCTACACAAAATAAGGTTTCTCTCCAATTATCCTGTAAGCTGAAGCTATCACGTTAAATGCTCTGACAGCTGTCAATCAATGCAGATTTAGACTAAAGGGAGGTAAGTCCATGAAAAATATTTCACATCAGTTCTTTTTTGATCAGTGCAGGATGGCAAATTCATAATAAGCAGTTTTACATCTATATTTACATTCAATAAATGTCAGAGATGGGAGTTCTCCTTAATATCTACAATATATATGTGTATACAATTAAAATGATGGTTTAACAAATGCATTTCTTTTACAAACTCAATACAGAGAGTATGTGCCTTTAATGAACCACTATCCCAAAAGAAGGGAAACTCAGGTTTAAATAAGAGAGACTTATACCTTACAGCAAGGCCAAGGCTATAGAGAAATAATGGGGTCTTATAAATTCTATGTGTGGCCTTCAACAAATAGCAGTTGTGGCTGATGCTATGTCTTATGGCTGTATTAACAATGTGTCTACTGCTTTATTGTGTGTTTATTAATCTGTATTTATGTGCTTATGGCTGTTACCATACATGTGAGTGGAAAGTCCTAAGTCTTGGCACAGCCAACTGAAGCTTCCCCAGCCAAATGAGAGCAGCTGACGTTAGCTAATGTATCAAGACTTAAACCCAGGAGAATTAAGCTTCACCCCTGGGACTACCCTGACCTGCTCAGGAATGCCCCTGAACCCCCCAGTGAATATTGCAGTGTAGTTTCTGGGAGTCTTCTGGTAGAATCAGGAAGGTTGGCAAGTATGGATAAGGGGAAGTAAGCTTCTAGAGCAAAAGATCGAGGCAGCTCGCCGATGTGTTAACATGTGTCAGCAGTGTCCATCCAGAGCCCACCAAAGCAGGACCCACAAGCAGTAAGTGCTCTCCAGCAGCAGTCATCAAGAAACGTGCCGGACCGCTGCCCCCCGGCCCTAGGGGAGGCGCGGCATGACCCGGAATACTGGGCGCATACTAATGCGCTGGGCGGTCACGGAGGCGTGGCATGGGCGGGGCGGAAGCGGCGAGGTCCGGGAGACCTCCCCTTCCACCCAGGCAGTCTGTTGCGCGGCGCGAGACAGCAGTCCCGCCCTCCCTCCCTAAATTTTGGGGTTCTTTGGTAGGTTGTGTTTTTGCAGAGAAGGTGTCATGGTGGCCTTTGATGGCAGGGGTTCTTGGAGTTGGATGAGGAGTTTGGGTGAGGGAGTCATTAAGGATATGACTTCCTCAGGTTTTTGGTGAACGTTGACCCGGCCTGGCGAAGGTGGGGCTCTTTCAGGCTGGTATCCCTGGAGAGCGAATTGGGTGAGCCATCTAGTATGGCTTTTGGACCTCCGAGCCAGTGGAATGCGGCTGGGGGTAGGATGTTTTGTCCCTTCAGGGATTTTTGGTCGCCAGGTCATTTTAGCTCCAAGGACCTCTGCCCCAGTGGGGATGGCACGTTGTTGCCTGGTTACAATTGGTTGAGTTTTGGTTAAAAGAAGTTGGGGGTAGTTATTTGGTTTACAGATACTGGTTTACGGGTATGCATAGGGATATATATATGTATGGAAATTTTTGTATATATTTAAGTATGTATTTAATGGATGGTTATTTATATATATTTATATGCAAAGTAAAGTTTGTTATATTTTGTTAATAAAACGGCTGCTGTGGCCATTTCATTCCAGTCGGTGGTCTGCGTATTTATTTTAGGAATGTTGGTCATGGGCAGCGGGAGGTGGTAAGTGGAGGGATAAGGGTACAGGGGAAGGGTTGTCGGTGGCGCAGAGCAAGCCTCAGTGTTGCTCAGGGTCAAGCAGAATTGTACAACTGCTATAACAATTATGAGTGCAGCAGTTGCAACAATATGCCCTGAATCTGGACAGGAGGAAAAAGTAAAGGAGTACAGTGTACAGCAAATACAAAATTGACAGCTAAAACACTATAACGTCAATGTCACAAAAAGTGATCTCAACTTTTTCAATGCTTTTCAACAGCTTTTATTGTGATCTGAAACCAGATTACATGAAAAGTCAGCAAGTTAAACTTTGCTACTTCCAAACCAGCCAAAGGAGATGGACAATAGGAAACACTACCACCCTTTTGCAAAATTTGTATCAAAGGGAATGTGTCATCAAAAAATGACTTATTGTTTAATTCACGTTTTTCTGTTAAACACATTTTCATGAAATTTGAGTTGTGTTTTTTTTATTTTCCATATCGTCTTCAATATTTTTAAATAATTCTTAAGTCCTGCAGCTTTCATTTTGGCCACTAAGCCTAATAATAGTCTGATACTTCCTGTTCTATAGAGAAAAATTCTCAGCAGTGTGCTCATTATCAGCACAAGTAGGGTTAGACTAAAAGGAGACACCAATGTGTACAGATAACACAGGATCCACCAGTCACAATAGGAGACCGTCGCAGTTCACCCTCTCCCCCTCCCTGCACACTGACCTCTTCCCAGGTTACAGAGCATGACTAGAAAACTCTCCTATAGAAGTCAGTGGGACTGAGTCAGTCTTAAGGCTTCTATGTGCATGAAGCTGCTGTAAAGTATCTCTGACTGCTGTTAAAGCAGTGCAAGCAAGAATGTCTTCCCCACAATCATATATACAGTGGCGGCCAAAGGTATTGGCACCACTGCAATTCTGTCAGATAATACTCAGTTTCTTCCTGAAAATGATTGCAATCACAAATTCTTTGGTATTATTATCTTCATTTAATTTGTCTTCAATGGAAAACCACAAAAATAATTGTCATAAAGCCAAATTGGATATAATTCCACACCAAACATAAGAAAGGGGGTGGACAAAAGTATTGGCACTGTTTGAAAAATCATGCGATGCTTCTCTAATTTGTGTAAGTAACAGCACCTGTAACTTATCTGTGGCACCTAACAGGTGTTGGCAATAACTAAATCCCACTTGCAGCCAGTTGACATGGATTAAAGTTGACTCCACCTCTGTCCTGTGTCTTTGTGTGACCACATTGAGCATGGAGAAAAGAAAGAAGACCAAAGAACTGGCTGAGGACTTGAGAATCCAAATTGTGAGGAAGCCTGAGCAATCTCAAGGCTACAAGTCCATCTCCAAAGACCTGAATGTTCCTGTGTCATCAAGAAGTGTAAAGCCCATGGCACTGTGGCTAACCTCCCTATGGCACTGTGGCTAACCTCCCTAGATGTAAAGCCCATGGCACTGTGGCTAACCTCCCTAGATGTAAAGCCATGGCACTGTGGCTAACTCCTAGATGTAAAGCCCATGGCACTGTGGCTAGCCTCCCTAGATGTAAAGCCCATGGCACTGTGGCTAACCTCCCTAGATGTAAAGCCCATGGCACTGTGGCTAACCTCCCTAGATGTAAAGCCCATGGCACTGTGGCTAACCTCCCTAGATGTAAAGCCCATGGCACTGTGGCTAACCTCCCTAGATGTAAAGACCATGGCACTGTGGCTAACCTCCCTAGATGTAAAGCCCATGGCACTGTGGCTCTCCTCCCTAGATGCAAAGCCCATGGCACTGTGGCTAACCTCCCTAGATGTAAAGCCCATGGCACTGTGGATAACCTCCCTAGATGTAAAGCCCTGGCATGTGGCTACCTCCCTAGATGTGGACGGAAAAGAAAAATTGACGAGAAATTTCGACGCAAGATTTGTGCGATGGGTGATAAAAGAACCTCGACTAACATCCAAACAAGTTCAAGCTGCCCTGCAGTCCGAGGGTACAACAGTGTCAACCCGTACTATCCGTCAGCGTCTGAATGAAAAGTGACTGTATGGTAGGATACCCAGGAAGACCCCACTTACGAGAGGAGACGTAATCCATAGTTCTCTATGAGAGCTGTGGATTACCGTAATGAATGGGCCGTTTTTAGCCCGTAATTTGCGCACTTCGGCGCGTAATTACGGACCGAAATACGGCCCATTTTAAGCTGTGTGAACATGGCCTTAGGGAGCGCATACAGGCTCGGACTGGGCCGTTGTGGGCCCCGGAGGCAGTGCCGTCGCTCCACGGGGCCCGGCCGCGCATCCGGTCCCTGAATGCCCGGGACCTGGGTCCCGAGTGCCCAGAGACCGGGCCCGGTAGCCGGGGACTAATGTCCCTGACTCCCGGGGCTGCGCGGTGTCAGCGGAGTCGAGCGCCGCCCGCGCTTGGCTCCACTGATTGTCCTGGCAGGCCTGAGGCACTAGGCCTTAAGCCTGCCGGGCGCCGGCCCCTACTGCTTACGTAGGCGGCGCGGTGACGGCGCGGCCTATGCAGAATGGCAGTAGGAGACAGCGGCAGCTCGGAGCGGCAGGAGTGGGAGCCGGAGCCAGGTAAGTGGCTGTTTGTTTTTGTTTTTTTTTAATCTACCTGCGGGGGCCCTGACTTCTACAAAGGGGGCCCTGGCTACAACAAAGGGGGCCCTGGCTACTACAAAGAGGGCCCTGGCTACTACAAAGGGGGCCCTGGCTACTACAAAGGGGGCCCTGGCTATAACAAAGGGGGTCCTGACTACAACAAAGGGGGCCCTGGCTACAACAAAGGGGGCCCTGGCTACAACAAAGGGGGCCCTGGCTACAACAAAGGGGGCCATGACTACCTAAAGGAGGCCCAGGCTACCTAAAGGGGGCCCTGTCTACCTAATGGGGGCCCTGACTACCAGAGGGGGCCCTGACTACCTAAAGGGGCCCTGAGCTGACCTAAGGGGGCCCTGACTACCTAAATACTAAAGGGGCCCTGACTACCTCCACAGTAGCTAAAGGGGGGGCCCAACTACCTCCACAGTAGCTAAAGGGGGGGGGCCCTGACTACCTCCACAGTAGCGAAGGGGGGGGGGCTGACTACCTCCACAGTAGCTAAAGGGGGGGGGGGGGGCTGACATCCTACACACTAGCTAAAGGGGGGGGGGGCTGACATCCTACACACTAGCTAAAGGAGGCCCCTAACTACCTGCACACTAGCTGAAGGAGGCCCCAACTACCTGTTTACTACCTAAAGGGGCCTAATGCCGTATACTATCTAAAAAGACCTTAACTACCTGTATAGTACCTAAAGGAGACCTTAACTGCCTGTATAGTACCTAAAGGAGGCCCCTAACTGTCTGTTTACTACCTAAAGGAGACCCCTAACTGTCTGTATACTACCTAAAGGAGGCCCTAACTGTCTGTATACTACCTAAAGGAGGCCTTAACTGCCTGTATACTACCTAAAGGAGACCGCTAACTGCCTGTATAATACCTAAAGGTGACCCCTAAGTCTCTGTTTACTACCTACAGGAGACCCCTAACGTCCTGTATACTACCTAAAGGAGACCCCTAACTGTCTGTAAAGTACCTAAAGGAGGCCCCTAACTGCCTGTATACTACCTAAAGGAGACCCCTAATGTCTTTACTCTAAAGGAGGCCCTAACTGCCTGTATACTACCTAAAGGAGGCCTTAACTGCCTGTATACTACCAAAAGGAGACCCCTAACTGCCTGTATAATACCTAAAGGAGACCCCTAACTGCCTGTATACTACCTAAAGGAGACCCCTAACTGCCTGTATACCACCTAAAGGAGGTCCCTAACTGCCTGTATACTACCTAAAGGAGACCCCTAACTGCCTTTATACTACCTAAAGGGAGTCCCTAACTGCTGCTAGGTATATTAAAGGGGACCCTAACTACTACAGCTTACTAACTGGGGAAACAGCTACTACAGCCTAAACTAACTGGATCCACCACACCTACCTACAGCTACCTAAACTGGGACCACCAACCTAACTGTTAGCCTATTACAAAACCCCTAACGTCCTGTATACTACCTAAAGGAGACCCCTAACTGCCTGTATACTACCTAAAGGAGTCCCTAACTGCTTGCAGCCTATATAAAGGGGACCCTAACTACCTACAGCTTACCTAACTGGGGGAAACCACCTACCTACAGCCTAACTAATTGGGACTCACCAACACCTACCTACAGCCTACCTAACTGGGGTCCACCAACCTAACTGTAGCCTATCTACTTTCCTAACTGGGGCCTGCTTATCTACCTGGGGGCTATTTACCTACCCACCTGTGGCTAGGTACCCACCAGCCTGCCTGGGGCTGGCCTACCAACTTATCCAGTGGGGGTCTACCTACCTAAATAGGGCCTATCTAGTTACCTGGGACCTTGCCCATTTGCCTACCTACCTAGGGTCTTGCCTACCTACCTGGTAATATAATTGAGAGGGAAGCAGCCCATAGTTGTAGCATTATCTCCAGGGGGTTAGTCCTCTCTCCACCTTCCAGCCCCTTAAGATGCTAGGCCTCTAAGTTATGGCTTGTACCTGTTCTTCCACCCCTGGGTAGTTTGTACAGAGGTGGGAATAGGTAAAGAGATGCTGGAAAATTGAGGATTCTAAGATATTTGTGTGTAATTTCTGCAGGGATGAGTGGTGGCCAGGACAAGTCATCATGGCGGTGTGGAATGGATGCAGAAGAAAAGGGAATAAGAACGACTCATGAGAGAAGAGAACGACTCCTCAGATAAGACGTCTCCGGTGAGTCCCTGATTCCAGGGGTTATTTTTTATATTGGAATGTGATGGTGACCTGAGCTGGTGTCTGACCACTATGTGGTCTCTATATGGCGGTGTATAGTGGCAGCGTACATGTGTCCCTGATTGTAAGAGTGAGGGAACACCTGACCCTGTGATAGGAGTTAGACTTACTTTCTTGCTGGTGATTATTTTAGAAGGTGGTGAGGTGTGTGACCAAGGGAAACGTGGAGGGGGATTTTGTATGTGGGTGGAGGGAGATATTGTATGTGGGTGGAGGGAGATATTGTATGTGGGTGGAGGGGGATATGGATGGAGCTACTTAGCCCTGTGTCTATGATATGTTAGACTGACAAATGTGTGACTCTCTTGCTATTGTACTACCCAATACAGTTCTGTTTTGTACACTGTATTATGTGGTAAAATTGGCGCATTTATGTCCGAGGGGCTGGTATTATTTTCTTGTACAGTAGGGTGGGCCCCCCAAGATCAACTCCCCTGTGGGCCCCAGACGCCTCAGTCCGACACTGAGCGCATATACCAGAATCTCGAGTACAGCCGACAGCATCCGGGCACTGCGGTGGCCTGGGTGCTGCCGGCGATCTCTTGACTTGTATGCATACAGGAGAAGATACCACTGCGGAGCAGAGAGCGAGCGCTCCCTGCTCCGCAGTGGACTCCGGACAGCCGCAGACTCGCGGCCGTCTGGAGTTTCCGGCACAGGCAGTGTGTGTCATCACGCTGCGTGCGCGGCCTGATGACATCACCCGCCTGTGCCGAGAAGACGGAGCGGAGCGCCCGGGAGGCGGAGCAGCGGGGAGCGAGGTGAGTGTTTTTTTATTTTTTAAACCCTGCCTATTATCTGCCTATGGGGAACCTATACCTGACTATAACCAGCCTAGGGGGACATATAACTGCTTATAACCAGCCTATGTGACCTTTACCTGCCTAGGGGGACATATACCTGCCTATAACCAGCCTAGGGGGACATTTAACTGCTTATAACCAGGCTAGGGGGACATATACCTGCCTATAACCAGCCTAGGGGGACATATACCTCCCTATAACCAGCCTAGGGAGACATATACTGCCTATAACCAGCCTAGGGGGACATAAGCCTGCCTATAACCAGCCTATGGGGACATATACCTGCCTATAATCTGCCTAGGGGAACATATACCTGCCTATAACCAGCCTAGGGGGACATATACCTGACTATAACCAGCCTCGGGGGACATATAACTGCCTATAATCTGCCTAGGGGGACATATACCTGCCTATAATCTGCCTATGGGGACATATACCTGCCTATAACCTGCCTATGGGGACATATACCTGCCTATAACCTGCCTATGGAGACCTATACCTGCCTAGGGGGACATTACCTGCCTATAACCAGCCTAGGGGACATATAACTGCCTATAACCAGCCCAGGGGGACATATTCCTGCCTATAACCAGCCTATTCATTGGTATTCATTTTTATTTTTGAAATTTACCAGTAGCCGCTGCATTGTCCACCCTAGGCTTATACTCGAGCCAATAAGCTGTCCCGTTTTTTTGTGGCAAAAGTAGGTGCCTCAGCTTATGCTCGGGTCGACTTATAATAGAGTATATACGGTATGTATTTTGTGTAGCCCACATTTTATTTCCTACATAGATGTGCTGCTTTTGCATTAGTCTATGTGCGAGTCTTGTACTGGGTAGTCACTCATCTCATTAATAGTAGATATGTTAGTGGTAATTTCTCAGTATTTTTGCACCTGTTCAACTCCTCCTATGAAGCACTGGGTCTTTTTTGCCTAATTAATTTCCAACCTACCTCTTTAGCAGTTAGTATGGCCGTTCCTGTGATTTGGTATATTCTAGAAAGGGGAAAATGCACTCATCATGGGCAAGTCCAAAGTTGATAAAGAAGCCCTGCCCTATGACCAACCCTCTCCAGCCAATGTATCACATATATATGAGGTGTACAGTATGTGGGAAAATTGGTAGGCTATTTAAGGACAGAGAGGGTGTATATTTAACGATTTCTTCACAAAAGTAGTCACTGATGGATCCTATTATATATCTTGTTCTCATTTAGTGTTGACCATTATCAGAAAAAGTCTGCGGGAAATAAGATAAGAAATGTTTTTGTACAATAAGGGAATAATTCAACACATACTATCAAATTTATTGTAGCATTTTGCTGGGAAATGAAATCAACCATTCCCTGTTGAATCTCAATAGCTTTAGGTAGCTGCAGATCTTGATGCATGCAGGTAATAGGAATATCGAAATCCCATATTCATTTTGAAGTTTATATACCCTGGTCATTATAAATATAAGCCAGCTGATGGATTTTTGCTGACTTCCAGTGTAAAACTTATAAGCTTATTTATTTCAGGTAAACATGCTAAACAAGCATATACTGAATATAACACAATATTTATTTTAAGGTGGTTTTTTAAGGTCTAATTGTTTTTCCCCATATTTTTCTTGCTTTTACCTTTAACAGCTGAAGTGGCCCTCTCCGTAGATTACAATTGCTCTATAGAGATGAGCGAGCAGTAAAAAGCTCTAGTTCGATTAGAACCTCGAACTTTAACGTGTTCGGTTTGAGGTTCTATTCGAACTAGAACCCCATTAAAACGAGAAGGAGAAGATGTTCTGGTTAATTTTTATACCTGTACAGGTGAGGAGAAGCTGTAATTACCATTCATAACAGTAAACTGGATACGTGGAACAACTTAGTGAAGAAAATTTGTCCTAAGAGTAACAGAAAAAAATTGAGAGGCTAAAATACTTCATTCCATTCAATGGCTAACTGAAAGGATGAGGACAGCTTGCAAGTAGGGTTGTAGCTATAGGAGGTACAGTGGTAGCGGTTGCTACAGGGCCCTGCATCTTGAGGGGCCCCAAAAGCCCCTTTGACACATAGGAGATTTGGAGAAGGTGTGTTATACAATTACTGAGCCCCCAAAACTGCAAAAATTGAACTTTTGGGCACTGAGTATGATTTAGCAAATCCAAGCACTCTGTATAATATATATACTGTACATGTATATGAGAGTTAGGCGTTATGTGAGCCTGCAAATGTCGTCTTATGACAGCTTCTGGGTGTGGGAAAGATGCAGCCAGCAATACCTAACTACCTAACTATTTATGTTTATGTTGTTGAAAATGCTATCAAACTAAATTAAATCAGTCTGTACAGTACAGATAGTGAGCTGAAAATGACATTTATGAAGCAATACAGGGAAATATAAATAACATGGTCATGGGATTTTAGCAGCCAATGAGAGCCCAACACCTCAGCAATGATGTTTTTGACCCTTCTCTGTGCTCTGCACTGACTGGATGGCTGCCAAAAGTGCAGAAAGGTGATTGAATGGCCATCAAAAGTGCAGAAAGCCGCTGAAAATGAAACTGAAAATGGCGCGTTGAACTTGAATTAGAACTAGAACTTTACTCAAATGAACAGTAAAATGTTCTGTTGGGTTTAAGTTCTAAAAATTCGAGAAGTTCTACTAGAACTTAAATTTTCTACAACACTTCGATCAACACTATTGCTCTACAATATACACACTACTTACTGTATCTATCTACTGTATAAGACAACAGCTGAAGAAAGCCCATAGACTCTATGCTTTACAATAGTTTACCCCACTTGGCAACAGTTTGACTGTCCCTTGAACCTAACCAAAAAAGTGCTGGTATTTATTATAATTTGCATTAAATGGGGTGTTACTAACAAATTTAAGATCTTCCCAAGCAGAGCATAGGCAAAGCTTAAAATGTTCAAGTAATTCAGGATTTTAATGTTGGTAATTATGATCTATTATTCTAGTTGAGTAAAATTAGTGTACAGAAATTAGCCTTGTGGGTTTTATAACCATTACTTCATGTAGGTGGTAGTGGTGGTGTTGCAGCACAAAGCCACCCAATTACAACAGTTACAGGAAGGGTTCCCATGACTGCTGCTATGAAAATTCAAAGTCTTACAGTCAGCAGGAGATATCCAATGGAGTACATGGGCTTGAAGATTATAATCTGCCCCTATCGAAATCTTTGCCATCTTGCAACAACCATTAAAGGCATTATGCACATTTAAAAAAAAAAAAAAAAGAATAGGCCAAGTTATAAAATAACAAAACTACACTGTACTCACCTCTTCAATTCCCTGGTGATCCAGCCTAGATGCTCTGCATCTTCAGGTACTCTTAGAAGCTGGCACTTTACCAGGTTGAAAGATCGGAATCTTGTTGGCAGTCAGAAACAGGCAGGCGACCGCCTAGAGTGCTACCTTATCCCAAGCAGGAAGGGGGCACAAGGAAGTATGGAGTAGTCGGAATATTCCATTGAGGGGGCACTATTTGCCTTATTTTACTAATTCACCAGAACACCTTGTTCCAGTCCTAATGGCAGTAGTTTGGTACATGACCAAGGAGGCCACTTATTGATTACTAAACAAGAACCAGAGCGCTGGTGCTTTTTCGCTTCTATAGATTGGGGGAGGGGGGTAACTTTTTACGTATAGACAACATAATAGTCCTAAGGTATAATAAAACCCAAAAGGTATGTTTATACAATAGATTTTTCATCTGAAAAATCCATAACATAATATGTATCAGAAATCTCAGGTTATACCCTTAGGTTTCTGCTGTAGATTTTTATATAGTGGATGTTTTAAACAATTATTTTGGATGTGGATAAAACTTATTTCAAATCCGCATCATTTCACAGTGTGAATGACACTTTGGGTTTTCCAATTAAATCAATTGCACACAGACCTTAAAGGGGTTGTCTCACTACATTGATTCATCTCACCTCAGTCCTGTTTTCTTGGTTTCACTTTGAATTCACGGGCGTGTTTCCTGGCTTCCACTAGGCTGCAGTAGAAACCAGGTCTGTAGCTATAGCAACCAGTGCTGGCAGCCTATCACGAGAGATTGAACAGGTCTAGCTATAGCGACCTGAGGAGCTGATGCAGCCCATACAAGAGGGGATATCTAGGAATAGGTAGGACACTGTTAATGGACACATATTGCAAAGTGACTTGTTTTTGCAAGATCTTTAACATAAAAAGCAATCTTTGTAGTGAGACAACCCCTTTAAGTGGATTTTGATTCAGATTCCTTTCCACATTAAAATCTATTGTGTGAACATCCTAAGGCTTATGAAATTGTAAGTGAATAAAAACAAGTACCTGTTGTAAAGGTGGCATTGACCGGATCACTATGAATATCTCCCCGGATTCCAGACACTGACACCTCATATTGAGACCCAGGCCGCAGAACCTGCATGGAGTACTGACTCAGAGGGGGCTGCAGACGGAAGGTGGTCTTCTCTCCTTCTCCATTGACTGGTCCATACTGCAGCTGGATGAAGTCAAGTTTTGCTCTAGCCGGAGTCCATTCCACAAAAGCTACCTTGTCAGAAACATCTCGAACCAGGATGTTAGAAGGGCCGTCAATGGCTGTGGAGGACACAAACCCCTGGTAAACTAGTATATATTTTCGAGTGAATTTGCTTTCTTTCTCTATGACAGTATCACTGTCCTTGATCAGACCTTCAACCATTACCGTATGTGTGAGCAAAGATTCATTAGTTTACACGTAAGCCAATATACTTCTAAGGTATTGCTTACTTCTTGAGCTGACCAATGTACTTAATGCACTGTCACCATAAATCTTTCCTACATCATTTGCTATTTGTCGCTGTATTAATCTTCTTTCTACTATCTGTTATTTTTTGCAATGAATTAAAGCTGCTGAGAGAGGATTGCCATCACATTTGTAACATATAGACCAAGTCCTCTCAGCAATTACAATTACTTCAGCATCCAGTTACTGACCAGCTGTCTACCTAATAAATGGGTTGTGCCATATTTCTTACCAGTTGAAACACTGCCTGATGTTGGTGGGCTCCTTGCCTGCTCCTTCAAGGAAATGATGCTAATGGTGTATTCCTCCCCAGGCTTTAATCCCGTCTGGTTATAAGAAGTGACGCTGCTGGGGAGCTGAACGGTTAGCCCACCCTCGTTATTCTGTCAATGACAAAAATAGGTAAGAAACATAAGATTTACAAAGATAAATCATTGGATTCAGATCAGATGTGTGGTGCCTAATGTCACTTGTCAGATGCAGTAATAGAAATTGATTGACTCTTAAGATATATGAGATCCAATAAGGACTTTAAATAAGCTTTTGTTGGCACTAATTTTACCTATTATGGTACTGTTTTACAATTCATTTATTTAAAGTGAACCTGTCAGGTGGTATATGCTGCCCTATCTGAGAGAAGAATGTGATAGAGGGAGAGGAGCTGAGCTCTGTGACATATTGCTTTATTGGATTTGAGGTGGAATTTCTGAGTAAAAATCAGAGAACATCCTGACAGGACTGCTTAAGAGACAGTGGAAGTCCTGCTCACCCCGCCCACATGTAGTGATCTACAGCGTTCCCTGTATCAATGTGTGTACAGAGCAAACTGTCAATCACTGTATGTGGGCGGGGACAGCAGTTATTTTACTTTCACCTTTAATGTAGTCGACTAAGGGTGGCATTTTGTCCAATATGGTATAATTCCCACCTGACATGTTTCCTTTGAAAGACCTTAAATGTCTGAAATTTCTGCCATAAGTGTGTGATAAATACACTTTTTTGGGACCTGTACCTATCCCAAGAACAAGGGTCCCCACCATTTTTTTTGAGGGGAACAAGATTTGGTAGTTTTCTTCTGTAGCTGGAGAGAACAGAGAGTTGGCCTTGCATGCATGGCTTTCTCTGTTCACAGAGAGTTCTTAGTACAGTTGAGTGCACTTACTCTGCTGTACTTGCTACTTGGGACTCCCATAGAAGTAAATAGTAAGAGTCGTACAAGTGCGGCCAACTCTCTATCTACCGTGGCAACGGCATTGATGTTGGGGCAAAAGAACCTCTGTTCCTGGGTTTTCTGGTTCAGAATATGTGTTGGAATATATGTAAAACTTATACCATGTGAACGTAAACATTATGGTACGAGACTCTGAAGTCACTGGACAGGAAGTGATGCCATTGGATTTACAAATACAGAAAGGAGTAAAAGAGGGCACCACATTGGAAAATAGCTGCAATCATGTTGTATAATATGTCATATCTGTTACATGAGCCCCATGTTGTTCTACCACTGAATTTAGGCTTTAAAGGATAATATGATTTTCTGACCATTTGTTGGGAAAACAATCTGCAATAACTTGACTTCTGTCCCTGTGCATGGCTGAAATAATAATGAAATAACTTGCCACAGGTCATCTAATCTAGGAAGTATTAATTTACTATTCAAACAGTGCATACTGTATATACACTAGTCACAAAAAGTTACAACAAAGATACAGAGAGACTGGAAGAGTCACAGAAAGGCAAAGAAGTGGATGTGGTTTGGCTCCATCACACACTGATGACTGTTTCATTGTAAACAATGCCCCGCGGAACCAAATGATGAATGCCTCAAAATTCCAGGCACGTTTAAGGTAAGTAAGAGACAACCAAGTATCATGTCAGACCATTTTTAACCATTCCTACTGAGCTGGATTATGAATTCCACACAACTCAAGGCACATTTAAGGGAGGTGAGAGGCAATCAAGTGTCTTGTCAGACCATTTGTTACTGTTTGCATCAGTGTGGTCTGCGTGCTGGACAACTAGCAAGGGTACCTGACTGGTAGCTGACCTGGCTGATGTATAGCGCTCTCCTTGACGTCTCCAGCATCATTGGCGGCCATAATTTCTGCTCAGAGTGAATCGACTTTCATCAATGAACAGCACTGAGGACCACTGATCCTTCGTGCAACATAGTTGCTCCCTGGTCCAAGTAAGACAATGATGTCTGTGTCTGGTGGTATAGTCAGGTACCTTTGCCAGTTGTCTAGCATTCAGACCATGCTGATGTAAATGGTTATGAATGGACTGACGTGATACTTGTTTGCCTCTCAACCACTTAAACTTGCCTGGAGTTATGTGGCATTCAACATCCGGTTCTGCAGGGCATTGTCTACAACAATGCTGTCATCAGTGTGTGATAGAGCCAAAGGACGTCCACTTCTTTGTCTTTCTGTGACTCTCCCAGTCTCTCTATCTCTGATACAACCTGCTGATGACACTCTGTGACACTCTAAGCTCAGTGGCCACTTCAGTCTGAGAGCATACTGCTTGAAGCCTTGCAATGGTGAGGTACCGTTGATCAATTGTAAGGTGCTGTGTTGGTCTTATGATTTCAAAATGTGAACAGCATGATGAGGAGGACTGTTTAGATCCCAATATGTATTGGATGATTCAGGAATCAAACACCTGTTGTGAACCTGCTTGTTAGAGATCAGTAAGTTGTGCAAAAAGTACTGAAACACTGAACAGTTGGACATGTGCATCTAAAGTTCAGAGATGGTCTCATTTAGTTCATTTAAAAAAAGATCAAGAAATTTTATGTTCATCTTGAATTTTCAACCAAAAGCGAAATATCCCTAACATTTTGTGGGCAGTGTATCAGCTTGAGTCTCATTATCTGCTTGGGACTAATAATATATTTACTATCTAAGTTATTCAAATAATCTTTATACAGTTGTGTCTGGCCAGAGCATCTGGACCTCATACCATGCATTGGCTCAGTACAACATATTCTTCTTCAAGGTTTCCATGGTAACAGGCCATTTTTCAACATTTCTTATGCTCTTTGTTAAATGCTGACAGGATAAAACTTACCCGTGATTGCTTAGTTTACTGCTTATCATGAAAATAGCTGAACTGTCACTTGTTTAGCAAACTGCTATTAACCTGTCATAAACAGTTTACATAAAAGCAATCAGCTGAGATTCAATAGATTATTGACTCCATATTTTAGCAAGAGGGAAGAATTGGAGACATTTTGAGGACTATACACTACTACTTAGTGTACCATGAATTAGGGGCTAAAAGAGGTTGCAAGTAACAACGATAGGTGGGGATTGAAGTATATTCAAGTACGTCTATGATATTCAGATAAACAGCCATGTTTAAGTATAATAATATTGTCAGGGACCAGCCAGGGGCACACGAACAGACACAAACAGAGTGAGGCCCTGATACTGGTCCCAACCACTGTCCCTGCCTTTTGGGGTGCCCAACTCCTTAATAGGTCGGCCCCAACCAGAAGACTAGGAGCTACACTAATTAAGTGCAGACACAAGACACAGACAAACAAAGAGAGAACACAGTAAAGAGGGGTCAGACTAGCCAGGTCAATACCGGTCGGGCGCAGCAGTATAAAATCACTAAGAGAGAGAAGTCAGTAGCACAGCAGGGTCAGATACCAGAAAGTAATACAAAAGGAACCACTAGCAATATGTCAAAATGAAACTTATAGCAGGCAAACATGGAAGAAAATGATCCTTTAAATAGGGAACAAAATGAAGGGAAATTGAGGCCTTATAGTGGAAAAAACACAAGACCGGATAGGAACAGAAGGTTGTCCATCAAAAGGAGAAAACCTTTAACTCAAAGAGTGCTGGAGGATTCCTGGCCAGGGCGTTGGCCAGAAATCAATCAAGCAAAGAGCGAGAAGAACACAGTTCACACTAGTGAATACAATTCCAAGCATCATGTAAGAAACCAGGGTTTCCGTCGCAACGGCCGCGGCCGGCGACCAGGGCCCAAAGCTGAGGCTCTGTCAGGCATGATCATGACAAATATAATACAAATCACTGATACTGATGAGAAAAAGACTATAGAAGCTAAAAAAAAAAAAAATCTATAAAAAATAGCCTAAAGATTTGAGCACTTCTAAAAAACATATTTAGTTACAATAGATCTAAAATAGAAGAACATTTTAAATAGTCTAAGTTGAAAATCTTTTCGAATTTTGTATACAGCTACTGTGCAAACCTACTGTATGCATCTCTCTAGTTACAGATTACAAACACTTCACATAGTCTGATCGTGCAGTCAAGTGTTACTTGCTCCCATCTCACCTGCTCCTACTGTTTATAGGTCAGAAAGAAGACAAATTGGAGGATGTGGAGTAACAACTGCAGGATCAGACTACGTACACAGAGCTTGGTTGTTGTCTGCAACCATAGAGATATATAGTTCTGTATAGGGCCTACAGCACAAAATAAAAACTGCAGTAACTGTTTATCAGTACCTAACACTTTCTGCTAACTAAATTTATGGGGATAACAAAGCAATAAAGCCTAGTTAGAGACATTAGTGAGTTAATGCTCAAATTGACCCACAAGGGTACAATAGGATCTTATGATCTGCTTAAGCAATGACACAATAATAGGCCTCAAATATCCATTAACAACCCTTTCTGGAACTATGTCTTATAAGTAGACTCCTAAATAAACTTTAATAATGTCTGGTTTGTGGACATTAAACCCAGATGATGGTCTATATAGATGAAGAGTTGGATCTCAGAATCTTTTGGTGGGTACATGGATTCCCTGCTCAACACTAAAAGGGTCAATTTACTGACTAGCCTGCTGATTTGCCAGTTCATAAAATATTAACAACTGCAAATTATTTTTTTTATTACCAAGCAGCACATTTTAAAGAGATTAATTTGTTATACAGTAGTTGCTGAAACACAAATTAGGCAAGTCGAAAAAGTGTGCTTCCATTTACAAAGAGATATGAATGGCATGCTTAAAAACAGTTGTGCTCATACGTTTCCATACCCTGACAGAATTTTTGCTTTCTTGGCCTTTTTTCAGAGAATTTGAATGATAACATAAACTTTTTTTCCACTCATGGTTAGTGGTTAGGTGAAGTGAGTTAATGTCAAATTACTGTGTTTTCGCTTCTTAAATCATAATGACAACCAAAAACATCCAAATGACCCTGATCAAAAGTTCACACACCCCAGTTCTTAATACCGTGTATTATCCCCTCTAACGTCAGTGACAGCTTGAAGTCTTTTGTGGTAGTTGTGGATGAGGCTCTTTATTTCCTCAGATGGTAAAGCTGCCCATTTTTCTTAGCAAAAAGCCTCCGGTTCCTGTAAGTTCCTGGGCTGTCTGGTATGAACTGCATTTTGCTGGAGATTTCCCCAGAGTGGCTGTAATGGATGGCGCCACGTCCCACCCGTGTCCTCATCTCCAGGCGCCCGGCGGGTACGGGAGGCGCCGCTGACTAGGCTACGGTTTGCGGGTGCACCCGTCCCATCCGCTTATCTGTCCATGCTCCCCTCCTGCCCTCCCTCTGCCGACCGGAATGCGCACGCGCGCGCTCGTTCGTGTGAATTTAAAGGGACAGTGCGCCGGTGATTGGATAATTGCCGGGCGCTGACCCTATATAATGTAGGTGTCCATGTCACTTCCCTGCTGTATCTTTGTTGCCTCCGTGCCCTAGAGAAAGCGTTATCTGTGTACTACTCTCTGCCGTGTTCCTGACCCTTGCCTACTTTTCTCGACTCTGAACCTTGCCGCCTGACCTGACCTTCTTGCTACATTTATTGACCATGAATCTTGCCGCCTGCCCTGACCTTGTCGCCTGTTCCCGACTACGTCTACCCCTCACGATTCTGTACCACACTACACCTCAGCTGCCTCCGCAAGCAAGTCACGTCAGGGGTAGCGACCTGGTAGACTCCCGTCGCAGCAAGTTCATCCCGCTTTGCGGTGGGCTCTGGTGAATACCGGGACCTACTTAGACCCCGCTCCCTGGCGTGGCTTACACCATCGCTTGTGGTGGTCCAGAGGATCCACTATCCAGGCCGTTACAGTGGCTCAATGATATTGAGGTCAGGAGACTGGGATGGCCATTCCAGAACCTTCACTTTGTTCTGCTGTAGCCAATGACAGGACGACTTGGCCTTGTGTTTTGGATCATTGTCATGTTGGAACGTCCAAGTACGTCCCATGCGCAGCTTCCGGGCTGATGAGTGAAAATTTGCCTCCACTATTTGCTGATAATGTGCGGCATTCATTTTTCCTTCAACTTTGACCACGTTTCCTATGTCTTTGTAGCTCACACATCCCTAAAACATCAGCGATCCACCTCCGTGCTTTACAGTAGGAATGGTGTTCCTTTCATCATAGGCCTTGTTGACACCTCTCCAAATGTAAAGTTTATGGTTGTGGCCAAAAAGTTTGAAGTTTTGAGGCTTGTCTCTGCACTGTTTGGTGTATTGTAGGTGAGATACTTTGTGGCATTTGCACAGTAATGGCTTTCTTCTAGCAACTTGACCATGCAGCCCATTTTTCTTCACTCCTTATTGTGCATCTTGAAACTTCCACACCACTAGTTTTCAGAGATTCCTGCATTTCAGCTGATGTTATTTGTGAGTTTTTCTTTGCATCCCGAACAATTTTCCTGGCCAAAATTTTTGTTGGTCTACCTGACCGTGGTTTGGTTTTTACAGAGCCCCTGATTTTCCATTTGTTAATCACAGTTTGAACACTGCTGACTGGCATTATCAATTCCTTGAATATCTTTATGTATCCCTTTCCTGTTTTATACAGTTCAACTACCTTTTCCCGTAGTTCCATTCACAATTCTTTACTTTCCCCATGACTCACAATCCAGAAACGTCAGTGGCTGGATGAAAGATGCAAAAGTCTGGATCCCAGAAACTCACTCAGCTTTTATGCACACACATTGATTACAAGCAAACAGGTCACAGATGAGGATGTTGCCTTTAGTAGCCATTCAAACCCATTTGTGTATGTTATCAGGCCAAAATCACCAAGGTATGTGAACTTTTGATTAGGGTGATTTCGATGTTTTTGGTTGTCATGATTTAAAAAGAAAAAACACAGTAGTTTGACAATAAATGACTTCACCCAACCACGAACCATGAGTGGAAAAGAAGTTTTTATGTTATCATTCATATTGGACAAGGCTGATACAAACACACAAACATGCTGAGGATGAGAAACAAGACACATATTCTGTCTTCCACCAAAGCCTTCTCTTTGGGATAGGAAATGATCACTGCTCTAACCACACAGATAGTGCCAAGAGTTTTCACATATTTAGTCCAAACAACTAATTCCTACGGGAATATGGACTGCCCTAAAGGACGCAAGCCATTTTAGCTACTCTAAGATTGCATTGCATATATTATTATTAGGTATAAGGGTATAAGGATGCCTTTATGACGGCTATTAAATAATATAGTCCAAGGCCTCTGTTAGTATTTCTATGGTGTAATCTGTGAGACTGAAATCCCTTTGTACTTGCCAACCACCTAACTAGTAATCCATAGGATTGGAAACTTTGTCCTTTAAAAAGACTACACTATGACCAAAAGCAGCCACATCGTGTTCAGGAACGCCCTCAATCCTCTTGGTTTTTGGGCGACTGTTGCATAGGCCCATATTCCAGTAGAGGTGGCAAGTATAAGTTCCTTGTGCCTACCAGTGGAAATTATTCTGAGGGCGTACCCTACTTTGAAGTCCTTTTTGTAAATCCACTTTAAAGTAATCTATGCACATGCAAAGTTTAATAGGATACAAGGTTTTCAAGTCATTTCCAAATGAGACTGCTATCTGCTAGAACTTTGTGGCCCTCGTGTATAAGAAATACATTATTGTGACAGAGCCTTGGCCCACTGGAGGATCCTCTGTTACTCTGGTGGGCTAGTGCTGGGTGTAATGCACTTCCTTTAACCACCCCTATGCAGGGCTATAGCTATAGGCAGTTCAGAGTTAGCACACAAGAAGACTGTAAAATGTCACAGAAGAATACACTAGTCTTAAAAATCCAACAAGGTAGTTGGGGGCCCTCTTATAGATCGTGCATTTGGGCCCAGAAGCTTCATGTTGAATTTATGCTCCTAAGTGCAACTTGCACTTAGGAGCCTAATATCCCACAAATGTATCACCTGGTAAGACGGCAAGTCAAGCTCCTTATCTTGCATCCTTCCCCTATATTTTCCATTATTGTTGATGGCTGCTCCATTCAACCGATCAGTGAAGCATGCAGCTATAAGCATTGTGTGACATCAAATCATTCACCAGAACGTGACAATTCTTTCGCAGTAACAAACAAAGCCGCGATATATTCAGTCCTTGTCCAGGTATTTTTTTCTGGATGAAAGCTCACACGCCCACACACTCCTCTCACCCCATCAAATGCCACCGAGAACCACTTCTAAAAAGATCTTTTTTTTTTCCTCATAAAAGGTAAGTGACATAAGCTCAATCACACATGTCACAAGTTTTAGAGATCTTTTTAAGCCTCGTCACATGGAAGAACACAGGGACATGCTTCTCTGTTGTCAGAGAATGAACAAAACAGTTCTCCGGCAGGTGAAAAAACCCATGTAGTAATGTTTGGCCTAAGCCCAGTTTAACAGCTTTCATATTCTTGCAGCCAAGAGACATCTGGGGTCTTATTAAGCATGAATTTATCAACAAGAAAATGCCTGGATTTGACAGACCATTAGCACAAGTTTTATTTAGTGTAATGAAATCTTGAAAGGAAAAACAAGTCTAAATCTTTGCTGCAAATAAAATGAGTCACATGTAGGAAAAGCAGCTCATGTGGGGTGTTATAGCTGGGAAATGGTCCAAAGGGATTTCAGCTAAAAGCTAAACTAATGACTGAGGCACTAGGGATCAAACAACAGCAAGCCTAAGTCAAGGCTGGCCTAAGGCTAGAAAATAGTCTCTAAAGTACTTTCTGTTGGCACCGTCGAAATGGTGAACTGTCATACATTGTGTCATAAAAGATTGTGTATTATACCATAAATTGGCCAAATAATGCTATTGTGTCTTTAGATACATACTTTGCAGTCCAAAGTACATAGAACATGAAGTAATCTAACAACTATATAATTCAATTAAAATTCTGGATGGTCACAAGCCATAGGTACCTGGTCATTGGTGAAATGGTGTGCCTGGAGAAACTGCATACAATGAAGGAAATAAGTATTTGATCCCTTGCTGATTGTGTACGTTTGCCCACTGACAAAGACATGAACAGTCTATAATTTTAAGGGTAGGTTAATTTTAACATTGAGAGATGAAATATCAAAAAAATAAAAACCCAGAAAGTCAAATTGTATAAATTAAAATGTATTTGCATTTTGCAGTGAGAAATAAGTATTTGGTTCTTCTGGCAAACAAGACTTAATACTTGGTGGCAAAACCCTTGATGGCAAGCAGAGCAGTCAGACAATTTTTGTAGTTGATGATGAGGTTTGCACACGTCAGGAGGAATTCTGGTCCACTCCTCTTTGCAGATCATCTCTAAATCATTAAGATTTTGAGGATGTGGCTTGGCAACTCGGAGTGTCAACTCCCTCCATAAGTTTTTTTTTATGGGATTAAACTCTGGAGACTGGCTAGGCCACTCCATGACCTTAATGTGCTTCTTTTTGGGCCACTCCTTTGTTGCCTTGGCTGTATTTTTTGGATCATTGTCCTGTTGGAAGACCCAGCCACGACCCATTTTTAATGTCCTGGCAGAGGGTATGAGGATGTCACTCAGGATTTTACGGTACATGGCTCCATCCATTCTCCCATTGATGTGGTGAAGTAGTCATGTGCCCTTAGCAGAGAAACACCCCCAAAACATAATGTTTCCATTTCTCTTCATCCAAACACGGCGAGTTGAGTTAATGCCAAAGAGCTCAATTTATGTCTCATCTGACCACAGCACCTTCTCCCAATCACTCACAGAATCATCCAGGTGTTCATTGCAAACTTTAAACGGGCCTGCACATGTGCCTTCTAGAGCAGGGGGACCTTGCAGGCACTGCAGGACTTTAAATCATTATGGTATAATGTGTTACCAATGGTTTTCTTGGTGACTGTGGTCCCAGCTGCCTTGAGATCATTAACAAGTTCCCCCCATGTAGTACTAGACTGATCTCTCACCTTCCTCATGATCAAGAATACTCCACGAGGTGAGATTTTGCATGGTGCCCCAGATCGATGTCAATTTACAGTCATTTTGTATTTCTTCCATTTTCTTACTATTTCACCAACAGTTGTCTACTTCTCACCTTCTCCTTCTCACTTATGGTTTTGTAGCCCATTCCAGCTTTGTGCAGGTCTATGATCTTGTCCCTGCCCTCCTTAGAAAGCTCTTTGGGCTTGCCCATGTTGTAGAGTTTAGAGTCTGACTGATTGAGTCTGTGGACCGGAGTCTTTTATAAAGGTGACTATTTAAGACAGCTGTAATGCAGGTAACAAGTTGATTAGGAGCGTCTAACTGGTCTGTAGGAGCCAGAACTCTTAACGGTTGGTAGGGGATCAAATACTTAACCTACCCTTAAAATTATAGACTGTTCATGTCTGTCAGTGGGCAAACTTACACAATCAACAAGGGATCAAATAATTATTTCCTTTACTGTATGTCTTATACTCCTACGCCTTGACCTGAGCAACTGGTCTCTTGGCTCTGAAGGCATATTGTAGGTCAATCCTGATGATGACCTTAGACCACTGCTTTCCCCTATGTGTCTGAAACCTTCCCACCACTAGATCTAGATAATGGAGGTGGTAGGCCCATTATATAACTCTGCCCATCCCCATAATTCCATCCCAGGACAGAAGATATTCTCGAGGTCAGGGCTATTCTTCTTTCAAAATGCAGAATAAGGTAGATTTCAAAATGTGTGTCTTTAATGCAAATCCATCACTTTTTAGGCCACTGTAGATGTGTATTGGATGTAGTGCTGCAAGAAATACTGAGTCTAACTTTCATATTTGCTTTCATTTTCTGCAGGCATACTACTGTAAGTGAATGACTCAAACTTGTGTCATGTCAGAGCTGTGCGGGGTGCTCAGAGCCAATCCCATTTCTCCTCATCTCTTCTCACAACTTGAGTCTCACACACATTGATGGAGACATACGACAGCTGCATCCCCCTCCCTCACGGTCTAATATTTACTGTTATACAACAGATGGATTTTACTGTGAACTAGAAGAATTCTTAACATTTACATGGAATCTCCAAGTAGGTGAACTCTATGCTGCTAAAAAGTGAAGAAGATGTAATAAAGTTTCCTGTATGTACTAATGTTCTCTGCAGAAAAAGTTACAATGAACGGTTTGCTTTAATGCTTTTGATTACAGTCCTAAAAACTCAAAAAAAAACTTCACCAACAACAGCTTTATGTGATCCTTTTCATACCCATTGGGTAAAGCAATCTCATAACATAGGGGTTTTAGAAATTGTACTTATATGCACGTAGTATAGATGATGTGATAGTTGCTACCGCACCTTGGGGGTGAAGCTTATTTCCCAGCCATCAATAGGAAATTGAGGAGGTTCCCACTGTACCTCCACAGAGGTCTGAGTCACATTTTTAAATTGCAGTCCTCTTGGTGGGGAGATATCTGGAAAAAACAGAGTAACATAGATTGGTAAAATGATAGCACACACAAACCATCAAAACAGTCATATCTTCACATAATATTTAATAGTGATGCCTTGATGACATCAATGATCCTAGTTCATGAAGCTAATTTAAGAAAATGACTATACAGGCAGTCCTCGACTTACACCGCTCCGACTTACATCTGTCTCCTAGTTACAAACGGAGACTTATGGGGCATGCTGGCACTTGGAGTTCCATGTTCCACAGCAGATAGTAGCTGTGGAATGACAAGTTCCAGCATGCCACAGCAGACAAATGAGGTGAAATCTCCTTAGCAGGAGCACAGACAGCAAAACAAATGTAAAAACCCGTCCCTGCACTATCCGAAACTAAAAAAAACTTTTTTGCTGGCATTACATTTAATAAATATACTTGTTACGACTTACATACGAATTCAACTTAAGAGCAATCCTACAGTCCCTATCCCATTTGTGACCCGGGGACTGCCTTTACATCAAGAATTACACATTGCAACCTGGAATTAACATAGATCATACAATGAGAAAATATCAAATCCAATGTCCTCACATAATTTAGCTTTAGTAATTGATGTTTTTAGTTAGCTTTTTTTTACTTTGTGACGTATTGAAAATCTTTTGGTAAATGGAAACAAATAGGCTGCTATTAATAGATCTGTTAACCTTTTTTGTTTGATTCAGGACTATGTGTATGGTGATGAGCAGTGTGCCTGGTTTCTCTAAAGCCATAATATGAATAGAAATAGAGCATGAGTTAGATTCATCAGTAGTACTTAATATTTTTATAAAGCAAAAAAACGAATTAAAAAATGATATGAAAACAGACAAAAATGAATGAGGTTGTATGATAAAGTTACTAGTTTTAGTTATTTTCAGTGTATAACTTATGTTAATGATAAGTTTTAGTTTATGTTCAAATATTGCATCAGCAGGATATTAGCTCATCAAAGGAAGTAGGGTAATGAAAAGGCATGAATAATTCCTATTCACTGTTACTAAAAATTGAAGATAAAGGAGCCACTATTAAATAAGTCAAGTTGCTCTGTACAGCGGGTCAAAAGCAAATTGAGGATTTGTTACATCCAAAAGAGGGCGCTAGAGCTTCTCAGCTCTTTTCCCATAATGCCTTGTGATATGCAGATGCTTCGTGGAGTGCAAAAAGGCAATTTTGAATCTCCACACGCCTATATGGGGCTCTCCCTAAGGAGAGATCTTCCCTTTCTGAGCTACTCATTGCCTCCCACTCAGCCAAGCTAGCATCGCTCTGCTCTGTACTGACGAGGGGCAAAACCATGAAACGGCTGTATACAGATGGGTGATGCTGGCTTGGCTAAAAATCCCTTTTTGCTTTCCAAAGATCCAGTGGGTCAAAACCAAATTGAGGATTTGTTGAATCCAAAAGAGGGCGCTAGAGCTTCTCAGCTCCTTTCCCATAATGCCTTGTGATATGCAGATGCTTCGTGGAGTGCAAAAAGGCAATTTTGAATCTCCACACACCTATATAGGTGCTCTCCCTAAGCAGAGATCTTCCCTTTCTCAGTAAATATGTAGAAGATATAACCTGAGTGTAAACTGGAAAAGTGCATATTTCCTTGTACATACATAGCAAAAATGTCTTTGAAAGTAAGAATATTATTGATTGAGTGAAGGTTTTGCTTTTGAACATGATTGACTACAATGATTTCACATCCCACCATAAGTCTCAGAGGACCTGGCGTGTGCCAAGAAAACATTCCCCACACCATTACACTACCTCCACCATGTCAATATCCCATAGGACATGCTGCTCTGGTATTGTCTTTATACATTCAAGCCGAACAGCATCATAATGTTCTTTTGGCAATATTTGGGAGTCATTTATATTTTGATTGCATCATCTAAAGGTTCCCTCATGAAACTTTTAAGTAAAGGGGAAACACATAGGGATGGTGCTTGATTTAGTTCTAGATATAGGTTTGTCATCGAGCAGTGGAGTTGTCCTTTTTGGGGGGGGATATCCCCACTGATAGGCAAGGGTATGAGAGTGGCAGTAAAGATCTTCATATGTTTATCTTTTTGGCTTTTTAATAATAGCCCAAGGAGCCCCTTACTGTAGGAGATGGATCTGCATGCAGTATAATCAAACATCTCAACATTTATTCTCATATGCTGACTTTTACTTGCATTACATTGCTATCTCATTGTATTGAAAGTCTGTATCACATAAGCTCACCTGCTTCATAATTCTCTATTTCTTCCCTAAACTATGAATCTTTTTAAATTGTATAGGTTTGGGCTAAAAATGTTTTATTAAATATTCTATTGAAGATTATGTTTTAAGTAGGGTTTAATTTTCTTCAGTGATTTTCTGGCATATTTATTCTTTTTGCTTTTGTTACCTCCATGACCCTAAACTATTGACCCCTGTAAGGAAAGGTTCATCGATCCATGCTGCTTTCACCAATCACTAAGGTGTAACAGAAAACTGGATTCATCTGATGAGGACATTTTTTTCTACTAACCAGTGATCCTTTTTTTGCCCCTCTTTTGCCCACTGGAGTTTTTTAGATAGTAATGGCTTGAAGTATTTATCTGTGGTTATGGCTCATCTGTTCAAAGGCATAATAAATTGTAGCCATCTGTAGTCTGCTTGACTGTGCAGAACGATTCTTGACATCCTCTTCCTCTTTCATTGATGAGTTGTTTATGCCCACAGGATGTCCCTTCATTGGATATTTTTCCCCGGTTGCACCAATATCAATATAGTCTTCACACCACTGAACAAGAAAACCCCACAAGGTTGACAGTGCTTGATGTACTGCCCTTGTTCAGTCAAGCATCAATGACCATGCCTCTTTTAAAGTCAGTCAGACCAATCGATTCCAATCCTAATGTGGATTTACACAGAACCTGGTCCACAGATAATTTACCCACTTAATTTAATGTTGCATTTCAGGGTCTTATTTCCATATGGGGACGCTCCAATCATGAAATGGCCAGTATCTCTTATAACATGGCCATTCGGTGTATTACAGGTCTGTCAGGTTTGTCATTTTTGCCAGCAAGAAGAGCACTGAAAACTATGATATTAGCCAACAAGGTATTGAGATGTTATAAGTGTACAGGCAGATACTCACGTGTGGACGTGGTGATACTGGCTGGCTCGCTGGTGATGTCACTGATTACAGAGCAAACACTTATATTGTATGTTGTCCCTGGCTCCAGTTCTCTTATGGTCACAGCATTCCAATCTCCTGGTACCCTTTGCTGTAGCTTTTGTTGGAGTCCCCACTCTCCTGGCACGGCTGGCTGGTATGAGATAACATACTCCGTCACAGCAGTGGTTCCTTCCCATACCAAGTCTATCCAATGGTCTCCCACAGCTGTGACACTGAAATCCACTGGTGGGGCAACTATAAGGAGATAAATAGTTAAAATATAACTTAGATATTAATCAACAGAAATGTTCTGTTATGCAGCAATGGAATTTTAGGACACGGTTAGTGCAGATTACAATAGGTGCAAACAATTTCTCTTGTTAAAGTACTAGATAATGGATTTATACAGGGTGGCTTGGATAAACACATTTAAACATGTAAATTACTAAACACGTAAAATATACCATTAGCAATCAACAATCACGATATTACTTTGAAACCATCAAAAAGCAGGTTAGTTGCCACTGATAGCCTAAGCTATACCTATAAAAAAATAAGGCCTAAGTGCACACAGCATAGAATAAAATATGTCGGAAAGCCGATGCTATTTTTTCCTATGCAGGGTTGTGGTTTTTGGTGCTGATTTGCACCAAAACCACGGTTGGTTTTAGCTTTTGCTGTCGGACCATACAATTGAATTTACAGGAATCCGACTGCAAACTGAAGAACTCCAGTGTAATATGCAACATGTATAGAATACAGCACGGGCGGTTTCAAAATCCTGAAAATCCAACGGTATTTCTTTGCTGTGTAGACATAGCCTTATGTTGACAGCAGGAGTAGATAATAGAATAAGCAATATGTACATAAAAAATTAATATAATTTCTCATTATTAATTCCTTTCACATGAGTGGAGTATGAATGCACAGATATAGAAAAGGTAAACTTGACAGATAACTTGAGTTTATAACTTGAGAATGATATCACGACACAGAAAGTTAACTCAGAGAGACATAAAACTGTAAATTCTCCGTTAACAGGAGCGGTTGACACTTTCTAGGTAGGAGCAGGATTTTTTCTTACTACACTGTTGTACAAAGTATAAGCAATACTTGAAAACAATACAATGAGTGAAAATATTAGGATACAAAGCTGCTGGATATTCCATCTTCAAAATCTGTAGCCAATTTTAACCAACGTTGGGGCTGTAGTTCAATATAACTAAAGTCTATAAATCCAAGGAAAATCACCTCACCCAGTATAGCACAGTTGCACCGATTGGCAAGGATAGACAGGCACTATCTGTATTCTGCACACTATGCCTAAAATTCATAAAGAAAGCTTTTTAATTACCAAAAACACAGCCATCAGAAGCTGAACCCACCTCCATGGGTAGAGATTCACAATCAAAGAACACTTCTAGTAAAGACAATATGACACATTACAGCCAGGGGGGCAAATCAGCGTGGTTTAGTCTCCTAGACAATAATGGCCATGGGTATTTTTAACCATCATAGTTTATATCTAATATGAGAATTCTAATATTTAGTTATGAAAACCCTTTACATATTACCATTACAAAATTTGGTGCACAAAGATCATGACCAATCTATGCACTGCAAATAATGATTGTCCATTAAAGGTGTTTTGCCACGAAGTACAATTAACGTGGGAAGTTTACAAAATTAAATAATAAACATTTTCACCATTCATAATTATTAAAAATTCTGCACTGTTTTTGTCTTAGCTGCTCCTTTAGTGATCCATTGTTTACAGCTAGTCTTCAGAGGATACGACCAGGACTGAGAGCTCCTCAGTCCTTATCGCACATGCTCAGACATCACCTCTCCTCACAGGCAGCTACTGAGTGTTCAAACCCCAGGTGCTGTCACTCTTCTCCCGTCCGCTGTACTCCTTAGTAATTAGTCAAACAGTGCAAATAAAATAAAAAAGAAACCTCAATCAGGTCTGTGCATTGATAAAGAGAAATAAAATCCACAGGTTTGGTTCCTGCAGGGATTTGAACCTAGGACCTTGTGCCTGGAGGCAAAACTTTAACCTCTGAGCTACAATGTAGCTACTTACAGTTCTACACATAAACAAACCTTTCTTTGACTAGAGAGAGGAAAGGCCTAGTGATGTCATTCTGCAGGGTCACATGATATGCAATTCAAACAAATCACACACGCCCCATTCTGAGAACACAGAGCTGAAGAGCTGGATGCAGGAGGTATGAGATGAGATCGTGGTAAAACCCCTTTAATGTACAATTATTTGAGCTTTGTAAAGAACATGAAAACTTTCTAAATGAAAAATGCCCGATAAGAATTAAAAAGCCTAAAGGAGATGGAGATAGTACAACTTGGTCCCCTTTTAGGCCTCGTTCACACGGCTTATTCTGCCGCGGATTGGCGCGTACTGGCGCGCGGATTTGCGCTGCAGTACGGCGCCAATCCGCGGCAGAAATTACGGTAATCCACTGCTCTCATAGAGAACAGTGGAATCCGTCGCTCCTCCCCGCTCGGCGACTCCGCCGAGCAGGGAGAAAGTGACATGCACATTATTTACGGCGCGTACACGCCGTAGATAATGCATTGTCTATGGGCAGGGGAGCGGCGCCCCCGCTGCGGTCCGGTCCCGCCCCCATCCCGCCCCTTATTCACGGCGGATTTGTGAGCTCAATACGGCTCACAAATTCGTCGGGAATAAGCCGCGTGAACATGGCCTTAATCTGCTCTGATAAGAAGCAATACTACAGTTTTTGAAATATTACTTTTTCTAGTTTAGGAACAGTATTAATATATAGTCTTTATATGTTTCCCTTGATAGTAGAACTAGATTTCTAGACTAACATACTTTCTCTATGACATTTTACTTAATCTACTGCTCACCTATGCAGATGTTTCCAATTTCCATAATGGGATTCACACAATTTATATAGTTGTAACTAATATTGCACTTTAGATTTGGGTCAAAGCCAAATTCAACCAAAATCGAAATGCTTTGGTTCAGGTCAGCCCAAATTGATTTTTGAGTAAAATTGGCAACATTTTAGGGTTGTTTAAGTGCTTTTAGGGGGTTAGCTTATCAGTCTGTCAATGTAATGTTCCTTTTGTGGCTTAATTTTTGGTCACTTTTTGCTACTTTAACATAGGTCCATTGTTGTGGTAACCAGAAGTGATGTCAGCTGTCCTATCCAATGTCATTTCTAGTTACTTCAGCATGGGCACAATATTATGGTAACGTGAGGTGACATTGTATGTCACGTCTGACATCACTCCTGGATACTTCAACATTAGCTCAATATAATGGTAATCCTAGAAGTGACAGCTGTTACCATAACATTGGGCATAGAGGGAAGCAACCGAAAGTGACTGTAACGATCCGGTGTTAACAGTATGCTCTGACCCGTCGATCACTGGTAAATGGTGGATCCTCAGTGATCACCGTGGGCATAGATGCTATAGGTGGTGACACGGTGACAGCCGAAGTGCAGGGCAAGGACAGCAGGTGCCGGTACAGGTGACTGCAGGTATAGTCGTAGAGGGATAGCAGATCCCAGGCGGGTAACGGACAGGTGCAACTGCATATAGTCAGCAGGTAATGTACTGGTACAGCGGCAGCCTTATAGCAGGAAACGCTTTAGGAAGAGCAGGGTTAACGCACAGGTACAGAAGCAATACAGCAGCCAGAGGGTCAAGCTCTATGTAGAGATAACAACAAACTGGACGGACAGCAAGTTCCTTTCATAGCCAGGGGTCACTGGTCACAGGGCAGATAATTGGGATATTGTCCCTTTAAATAACAGAAGGCTGCCGCATGCGCCGCAGAAGGCACTCGTGCATGCACAGGCAACCAGAGAGGACAAGAGTGAGCAGGAGCAAGGGCCAGTAAATCGGCAAATTTTGTATTCAGTTTTAATTACATTTCTTCACTCATGCAACTACATTACAAAGCACATGAATATAAGCATCATGGAGGCAGATTCTGCATTGTTATAGCCACTACTTGTGGGCAGCTTTGTAGCTTAGTGATTAGAATTGTTATCTTGCACTGAAGGGGTACTGGGTTCAAAGTTAACCAAGGATAAGATCACATGGGTATTATATGGTCTCTCCACAGGCTCAGGTGGGCCCCTGAGAAAGGCAGACCCAGAGTTCTTTTAAACTACATATACTTAAGCAGAAAGGCAGCGAGCAACAGGCAAAAAAATCAGAGACAGTGTATAAGAAACCTGTACAGTAATTGTAAAATGGGCCCCAAGAAACTCCACAGGTTGGTCCCCAGAATGCAATTCCACTGGTGGACTCTAGGTACCACCGTCTGACACTGTGCTTCCATATTTGTGTTGGTTTTCTCTGGGTAATCTCATTTCCTCTCAACCTCCAAATACATAATGACAGGTTAAGGTGGAACTTAAGTTGTGTACAGTGCTATGGAACATGTCAGCACTACATAAGAAAATAAAAAATATAACAGTTTGGCCGATCCTTCCTCATTTTCAGCCAAGAAAGGATAACTCTCCTGGGGGCTCCCCTTTCCACTAGGTATAGGATAAAGATGGAACTAAGCATTGGGCTTCATGTAGCATGATGGGCAGCTAGATATGGGAGTTAATCTATATTCTCACCTCTGTGTATGACCCTGACCATTTATATGATGAAGTAATATCATCCATTACAACAAAGGAGGGAATTGTGATCCAAGTGTCACTCGGACAGAACTCTCTATCAGATACACCCGCTTGGGTTAATGTCATAGTATGATGCCGTGCAGAACATCCATATCTGCATTGTTGGTGTGGAGGCTGGAGGACACAAGTTGAAAACCCCTGATCGTTATAACAAGTGAATGCTCCAACCTTTCCTTTTAAACCATCTTTGACTGAAGAATGAAGCACTGCGTGAACACTGAGGCAAAGTGTTTCCATTCTTTGATGATCAGAGGGAAGGATAGAAATGACTGCTTCTGTCAATTTTCTCAAAGATTGCTTTAAAATCCCAGTACCAAAGTCTTTGAGCTGTAAAACTCAGGCAAAATACCGTGGACAATTGCTTAGATTTTAAGTTGTATACTCACTCTCCACCGGGAGCCCCCACCTTTTCCTGTCCTGCTTTGCGACTGAGAATCCCATGACTAATTTTAAGGCAATGTGTCACTCAGATACATAAGCCTATTTACTTTTAAATATAGACATTTGTATTAGGAAAAATTCTTATATCGATGTCAGTTTGCATAAAATTCAGTTTTCATTGTAATGTATTTGATCTTTATACTTTTGCTTTACACCCGCCAATAAAAATCTAAATATTAGCTACCCATTCTAGTAGTACCTATGGTTACATCTAAGAAATACAACTTTATACTCTAGAGAGGACAGGAGGTATACATACTATTAATGACATAACAGAGCAATTTTTTAAAACTTTTTTTAAACTTTTAAACTTTAGAGAGAAGACTCTGAGTCTTCATTCATATTTCTGTGATGTTTTCTATGTTAATTTTGCATCTTTTCTGTGCTGTTTGTAACTTCCTTTCTTTGCCACTGAGCCACAGCATCCATAGTTTAAAGGGCATCTGTCACATAGGTTATGCCCCCCTTGCTGAGGACAGCACAAGCTAGTGTCAGACCTGCTGTTTCCAGCACTGTGCCCCTTATTCTGTAAGATGCAGCAGCTTTAGAGCATTTAACCCTCAAATCTTATTCATGAGCAGATGTTAGCCCCACCCACCAAAGGCTAGCCCCGCCCACTGACAGCTATTCACGTTTCTACCTATTCAAAGTAATAGGTTTATCAGTTGAGGTGGGCGGGGCTAGCCTCAGGTGGGCGGGGATTTAAAAAAACTGACTCTTTGAATCACTCTTTTCTGGCTGAAAACTGCAGATTTGAGCATTAAATACACGAAAACTACAGTATCTTACAGAATAAGGGACACAGCGCTGGAAACAGTATGTCTGACACTAGTTTGTTCTGCCCTCATCAAGGGGGGGCATAATCTATGTAAAAGGTTCTCTTTAAAACTACAATCCCCAGGATTCTTTTATGTGCCTTGTCTCTCTTTCTCCCTTCCAATTTCAAAGTTAGATTCTATCTCCTGATTTCTCCCTTATGTTGAAAGCCTTAGGGCCCAGGGCCAAGGGGGTGTGACTTGTAATGATGTCCTGAAGAAACCCTTTTGTCACCTGATCTCATGGTCTGGACACAGAGGTGTTTTTCCTGTGTGTCAAGACACACAAAACTACTGAGCTTGTTGTAATGACACAGCTGATGTTGAACTGCAGTAAACAGAAAATTGAATGCAAGTACATAACAAAAGTACATAACTATAGGTGTGATATTATTTAGATTTGTTTCAACTGGGCATCCCCTTTAGGTGTTGTTATTGGTATTTCTTACTTTTAAAAAGATGTGCAATTCGAGTAGACCAAATTTGAACTTATGTTGACTAAGTCACAGGAAGCACTTTCAATTAGCAAATTACTATGCATTAGTATACTTTTGTTTAATACGGCCTGCAGGTACACATCATGAATGATAAATTTACAATGTAATAATCCATTTAGGTTTGCATAAAGCATGTCTTTGCTAAAACATGAATTAAGTAGCCAAATTTTGGACAATGTTTAATAATAGTGACAGAATTGAGGTATAGGGCTGAAGTGGCTCCATCAAAAGTCTTAAAAAAAATAAAAATTTGTCAGAATTTCAGGCAGAATAAATATAAGCAAATATCTATAAAATATAAATGCGAATCATTGAAAAGCAAATACGTCAGTGTACCATTCAATGCTTGCATGATTCTCTTACTGGAATAAAACTATAATGCATACTCTAGAACCAATATGGGCTAATAGTTTTGATCACCAATTATGTAAATCTGGTGTGCTACTTGATCAAAATGGCTCCTGTAGAAACAGAAAATATTCAAAACTAGTAATTTAAAGACAAGCCAGTTAGCCATCTGCAAACAGCTGTTTCAGGGTGTTTGCTCCTCTTCAGTGCAGAGTAAGGTTCTGGCTGGGTGAGAAGGTTTAGACCAAGCTCAAAAGGAGTAATGTTCTACATTAGGGAGAGACATCATAAAGGCTTGTGCAGATTTACAAGCCATGAGTGTTCAGCATGCCCCAGGGGATGGCAAAGAGGAGGCGAGGCCTGAGTGGTTGATGTCGGGAGTTGTCACGGTACAGGCGTCTCAGTGCTCTCTCCTTCAGGTGCAGCACTACAGTGGGGGGGAAGCACCTGAGTCGTCGGTGTTCTGGACAAGCTACCCGGGGTACACTCTCTGGTGGTTTGGAGTTGGATGCGGTCCGACCGGGACGTACCCAGAATGGTAATAGTTGGTGCAGTTGCCCAGACAGACACTCACGGAGGCAATTTTACAATAATGCTGGTCTTTCCTGAAGATACGCAACTTACAAACAGAACAATAACAGGATCACAGTCCACATAAATAACTCTATCAATCCACATAGAACTAATCAGCAGGATGATTAGGCATCAAGAGCTCCTTACAATAGTGGTAGTATGGTGTACCTGATGAGAGTAGTAGTATGTATCTCCCATATAGCACGCTTGAAGTTTCTCAGTAGATAATGGTAGTCAAATCTTCCTAATATTGCAGATGGTGTCAGGGCCTCTGGTGTCTGTGATATTCCTGTAGACCTTTCAATGGTCATATAGGCTGGCAGCTTTTCTCTTTCTCAGCTACACTCTAGCAGCAGAGTGGCAGATCAGTCTCTCTCACCCTACTCACTCATCTTCCTGCGTACCAGGAACAAATGATCTCTCTTTTGCCCTCAACTGTCACACCTTGCCCCCAACTGTCACACCTTGCCCTCAACTGTCACACCTTGCCCCCAACTGTCACACCTTGCCCTCAACTGTCACACCTTGCCCTCAACTGTCACACCTTGCCCCCAACTGTCACACCTTGCCCTCAACTGTCACACCTTGCCCCCAACTGTCACACCTTGCCCTCAACTGTCACTCCCTGTCTCCTTTCTCACTCTTGTCCAATTAGGAGCTAGGTGTTGGAACATGTTATGTTTGGTGTATTGTGCAGTAAGAAACTTTATCCTTGCTGGCACAGTGGCTGATACAATATTTCCTTAAAGATGCATAACACTGTATATACATTACACATAGATGACACAGAATACACTGCAACGAAAACACATCCCTGACTCAACCTTACAACAGGCAGTACCAAGTACTGGGGTATTACAAATCCCCCACTTGAAATATGCCATCCTCGATGACCGGTTGGGTTGGGGATGCCAATCTGGAACAGGAGGCAGGATACATAGTACACCAGACAAAATTTCTTATAATAAACAGGATATTGAGTAACCTTTACAGAATGGGAAAATAACTGCAATATGTGCTCTATGTGCGTCTTTCCTGAGTATAGGGCTCTTGCCCTAAGTGATAGGATCCTCTTGGGATTCTTTCAGTGTATGAAAATAATACTTGTTTGTGCAATACAACATTTCACAGTGCAGAGTATAATAGACAATTTGTATCCCTGAAACTAGCGGCCCATGCCTGACACGATCCTGACTAATATCTTTTTTCTTTTTTTTTCCACTGAGGTGTATGGTGAATCACATTCCCCTAAAATGGTCCTTACTCAGAGGACCCTATGCTTGCAGATAGAGAAGCTATTTTCAAGGTTCAGCCGGGGTAAGCTGCAATTTAATTTTTCTCTGGCGCTGGGCCTAACCCGAACCTTCAGGACCATTTCTGCTAAAAGTCACATCGCAACCTTACCCTTTTAGATACATATACATAGTCTGTGGAGGGTATCTTCTCCAATACCTACAATGCACATTACAACCATTTTCATCAGATAAAACTATGATACCTCTGTCAGGGGCAAGAAAATGACATCCATCAGGAAAGAACGTTGCACATTATAAAGGCATATTGATAACATACAGGAAGAGCATAAGTTAAGAGTATTTGAACTTCACATAGCAGACATTGTTGGCTCTGTACTTGGGTACCTGAATAAAGTGGAACCAGGGTCATCCTGAGCAACCGGATACCCGAAGGTCCATGAGTCCTGGAACTTTGGATACAGAAACACTTACAGAGTAATGTCCATGGCAGTAACTGTTTCTCCTCTTCAGGCATGTGCACATACCTCAAGGAAGAAAGGGTCAAAGGCCATAGCAGCTTCGCACGATGAGCACTTGAGCAGTGCAGGTGCAACATGCTGCTTTTTTGTAAAGTGGAACTGGGATCAACAAAGGGTAACATGTGTAGACCGGGGCTGTCCATATCATGAGGAAATCACAAAAGCCGACACCAAGCCTTGTATAGTTTATCACAGCAGCATACACCGTAGTCCTTATGAAGAGGGGAGTCTAGCAACACAGCTGAAGGTGCAACTGTAAACAAGATGAAAGTATTGTAGTTCATGGTGCTATCCAGGAACAAATCTTTTTGCAGTTACGTCTTAACTTTGGTCAGACAGGGCACTTTAACTTGGCATCACTTTACCAAATATCACTTTGGCCAACAGGGCACCAACCAAAAAAATGGGCTACATGTCCTCAAAAAGGAATCAAGTGTTGTTCACTTGTTCCACTCTTCAGCAGACACTCTTTCTTGGGGTCATCCCACTGTGGGTTAACAGAAGGATTTTCATTTAAGCAGAGCCAGTATTCCTCTTTGTCCGGTTCAAGGTATCTTTGATATCACATCATCTGTTGTTGAACATACTCTGTAGGTGTCTTTCCTTTGTTTGCCCTATCAGACCTCCTTACAAGAGGAGGTGGCTCATTGAAAGGTTAATTCTCAATACCAAGGTCAGGAAGCAAGTCAGGTCCAACCTCTTTGACAGGATCAGGTTCATGTCTTACAGGCACTCTTGGGAGTGCAAAGGTGAGTGTAGGTCCAAACAGTAAGGATCAATACGAGGTGCCAGAGGTGAAGATGTCTCTTCTTTTCTCTTGCAGGGTTCTGGAGCATCCAAGTTAGCTGGTGACTTCTCCTTCAGACAGCGTTTCAACCTGTTTCGGTGTACTGTCTGTTGATCCCAACCATCCTTCTGGACTCTGTAAACTCCCACTTCTGCGTACAGGACTTCAATCACCGTGTAAGGTTCCAACTTCCACTTCGGACCCAGCTTGCTGGTTCGATGGTTATTTCTCAACCAGACCCGATCATCTATGTTCAGGGGCTCAGCATGCAAAATAAAACCAGTTTCCTGACATAGTCTCGTCTCTTCCACAATCTGTTGGGTCTCCACCAGATGTCTCTGGTGATCCACCACCCAGATTGTTTCTGGAAACAGGTTGATGCTGTCTGCACTTGTATTCTCAGGACCAGATTGGATGGTAGTTGTCCTTGCTGAATTTATGGTGTTGTTGTACAAGTAAATGAGCTCCGGCAAATAATTTGATCTGTTGGCCCACTGCAAGTTGGATGCAGCCATTGGGAGGTTTATGAGAACCTGGTTAATATGCTCACAGAATCATTTCCTTGAGGATGGCAAACAGTGGTCCTCAGCCTCCTGCATTGGTGTTGTAGGCACAACTGATGGATGAGCTGGGATTCAAAGGCTGCTCTACGATATGTGAGGATTTGTTTCAGACATCGATATGGCAGGATCGATATGGCAGGATATGGCAGGAGCTTCTCAGCTGTCGTCTTAGCTGACAAATCCTTGACTGGTACTACAACAGTGAATTTAGTGAAGTGGTCCACAATGGTAAGGGTGTAGGTATACTAAGATCGGCTGGTTTCCAACTTAACGTGATCCATGGCCACAAGTTCTAGTGGTTGTTGCATCTTGACGGGATGTAACGGGGCTCACTGATTGAGTCTGTCCCAGTTGACTTTGAGATTCCCACTCTGAAGTAGGCGGGGAGGGTAATTTTCACACCTCTTTGCTTCTGTGTTTAACTCTTAATGGAGCAGAGAAGCCAGTGATGGTGCAGCAGATAATGCTGTTAACTCCTCTTGGACTAGACTGCAGTCTCTTAAGCACAGCATACAGTACACAACTAGTGATGTACTCACGTTTCTAGAGGTAGAGGGTCCCCCCACTTTTATGAATAGTCCTCTTCAGGACAAATTTTTCACAGAGGTGGTTTTATTTCAACTGCAGGATGAACTTTCTGCTGCAAACTTGATAAACTTTATTGTAGATTTTCTTTATTGTGGTTACACAATCTGGATCCTGTTTGTGATGCCAAATTGTGTAGCATTCCTCAAGGAATGGCAATGGAGAGACGAGGCCTGAGTGGTTGATGTTGGGAGTGGTTGTCACAGTACAGGTATCTCCGGCCTCTCTTTCTCGGGTGCAGCACTACAGTGGAGGGGGAACACACCTGAGTCGTCTGTATTCTGGAAGTTCCTCGGAGTACTCCCTCTGGTGGTTGGGGGTGGGAGTGCAGTCCGGCTGGGATGTACCCAAGATGGTAATAGTTGGTGCAGTTGCTCAGACACATACTTATGAAGGCAATGTAAATGCTAAAAATAATGCCGGTCTTTACTGAAGATACGTAACGTACAAACAGCACAATAACAAAATCACAATCTCTCAATCCACATAGAGTTAATTAGCAGGTTGATGAGGTGTCAAGAACTCCTTATAATAGCATTAGTATGATGTACCTGATGAGAGTAGTAGTACGCATCTCCTATGTAGCATGCTTGAAGTGTCTCAGTATAAAATGGTAGTCTAATCTCCTTTCTCTTGTTGCCGACAGTGTCAGGGCCTTTGGTGTCTGTGATACTCCACACTGAACAGTCTTTAGTATTCCTGTAGACCTGGCAATGGTTATACAGGCTGGGAGCTTTCCTCTTTCCTCAGATACACTCTAGCAGCAGATCAGTCTCTCTCACCCTCCTCACTCATCTTCCTCTATACTAAAACCAGCTGTTCTCTCTCTGAGCTCCAAATACCACAAGTTGCCCCCAACGTCCACTCCTTGCCGCCAACTGTCACACCGTGCACCAAACTGTCACTTCTCTCGTCTTATTTCTACCCTCTTGTCCAATCAGGAGCTAGATGTTGGAACATGTAATGTGTGGGCAATTGTGAGGTAAGAAACTTAATCCTTGCTGGCACAGTGGCTGATACAATACTTCCTTAAAGCTGCATAACACGAAATATACATTACAGATATATGGCACATAACACACTGTAACAAGAACGTATCCCTGACTCAACCTTACAATGTACAATACCCAATACTGGGGTATTACAAATGCTCCACTTAAAGTTAAATTTACCATTAAGCTAAAGTAAAGAGAGACGAGAGCTATGACCCTTTGAGCTCCATCTAAAATCTATAACCCTGCCAGGCAGAACCAGATGCTGCACTGAAGGTGGCTAAACACTACAAAACAGCTGTCTGCAAATGGGTTACTGGCTTAAATTCCTAGTCATGTTTCAAGACTCTTTAATAGGTCATATGTAACTTTAATAAATGCTAGTTTCAATAGATAGCTCTATGTGAGAAAATCAGGAGGGTGACCGTCCTCCTCATTAATTTCTACGGGAGTTCCAAAAAATAGCTGAGAGAGTGTGCTCGGTTATATTTGGAACTCCCATAAAAATAAATGTGGAGGATGGCAAAAAAAAAATCGCTTCAAAGTGGTAGGAACACCCTTTTTAAGCATATTTATGGTGCTGTTTTTGCGATCAGAGGAAGATCAGGAATTATCAGTTTTAGCACTTGATCCTTAATTTTTTCCAAAACTTATCACAGTCAGAGGAATCTGGTTGCGACTTTCTCTTCTCTCTACATTTAAAACATATGCATGTTCAGTCGAGCAAAGCATGTACAGTGAAGGAAATAATTATTTGATCCCTTGCTGATTATGTAAGGTTGCCCTCTGACAAAGACATGAACAGTCTATAATTTTAAGGATAGGTTAATTTTAATAGAAATAGAATATCCAAAATAAAATCCAGAAAATCACATTGTATAAAGTATAGAAATTTCTTTGCATTTTGCAGTGAGAAATAAGTATTTGATCCCTTTGGCAAACAAGACTTAATACTTGGTGGCAAAACTCTTGTTGGCCAGCACAGCAGTCAGACGGTTTTTGTAGTTGATGATGAGGTTTGCACACATGTCAGGAGGAATTTTGGTCCACTACTCTTTGCAGAACATCTCTACATCACTAAGATTTTGAGGCTGTCGCTTGGCAACTCGGAACTTCAACTCCCTCCATCACTTTTCTATGGGATTAAGGTCTGGAGACTGGCTAGGCCACTCCATGACCTTAATGTGTTTCTCTCAAAGTCACTCCTCTGTTGCCTTGTTTGTATGTTTTGGGTCATTGTCTTGCTGGAAGACCCAGCCATGACTCATTTTTAATGTCCTGGTGGAGGGAAGGATGTTGTCACTCAGGATTTTATGGTACATTTCTCCATTGATGCGGTGAAGTAGTAGTGTGCCCTTAGAAGAGAAACCCCCCCAAATAATAATGTTTCCACCTCCATGCTTGACAGTGGGAATAGTGTTCTTTGGGTCAAAGGCAGCATTTCTCTTCCTCCAAACACGGCGAGTTGAGTTAATGCCAAAGAGCTCAGTTTGAGTCTCATCTGACCCCAGCACCTTCTCCCAATCACTCACAGAATCATCCAAGTGTTCATTGACAAACTTCAGACGGGCCTGCACATGTGCCTTCTTGAGCAGGGGACCTTGCAGGCCCTGCAGGATTTTAAACCATTATGGCGTTATCTGTTACCAATGGTTTTCTTGGTGACTGTGGTCCCAACTGCCTTCAGATCATTAACAAGTTCTCCTGTGTAGTTTTAGGAGGATATCTTACGTTCCTTATGGTCAAGGATACCCCATGAGATCAGATTTTGCATGGTGCCCCAGATCGATGTCGACTGACAGTCATTTTGTATTTCTTGCATTTTCTTACTATTGCACCAACAGTTGTCTCCTTCTCACCCAGCGTCTTACTTATGGTTTTGTAGCCTATTCCAGCTTTGTGCAGGTTTATGATCTTTAGAAAGCTCTTTGATCTTGCCCATGTTGTAGAGGTTAGAGTCTGACTGATTAATTGAGTCTGTGGACAGGAGTCTTTTATAAAGGTGACTATTTGAGACAGCTGTCTTTAATGCAGGTAACTAGTTGATTAGGAGCGTCTAACTGGTCTGTAGGAGCCAGAACTCTTAATGGTTGGTAGGGGATCAAATACTTATTTCTCTCAGCAAAGAGCAAATAAATGTATTTATTTTAGATAATGTGATTTTCTGGATTTTATTTTGGGATATTCTATCTTTCAATGTTAAATTTAACCTACCCTTAAAACTATAGACTGTTCATGTCTCTGTTAGTGGGCAAACCATTCCTTCACTATATATTAATGGAGAAATTGTAGAAGTGTATGGAGGAATTGCTATGGAAGGTGTATGGTCTACCATCTAAAAGATCCTTTCAGCCAGCAGGAAGGAGATTCCTCCTTAGCTATTGCAAAGTTTTAGTGCTGCCTAAATCTGTACTGTTGCAATTCGTGATAATGGCAAAGTTTTTTTTTATGTATCTTTGATTGATAAAGATCAATGATATAGCGGTTTACTTGTGCACTTACACAGGACAATTGTTGCCACAGTAATTCAGAATCAAATCAAAAAGAAAACTGTCTAGTGTAAATGTGCATTGAAATAAATGGGCTCATTACAGATTTGTAGGCATATAAATAGCTATTCATGTAGCCGCCTGGAGAAAGCTCAGCAGAGCAATCAGGATACAAAGTGGCAACTACCACAATCACTTTTTTTAAGTGATTGGCCAACCCAGAAGGCCCCCCTCACACACACACACACTAATCAAACCTGCAATATTTTACCAATGATAATGATTAGACAATCTAAGGCATTTTATTAAAAACAGATGTGTTTTAAATGTGAAGAACGTGAGAATGGGTTACATTTGCAGTGAACAACCCGAGCAATTAGGACAGCATTACATTTCTTCACCACCTACTGTATGACCATTTGTAAAGTGACTAGAAAATACATTCAAGCAAAAAACCTTTTGTTCTTTTTCAAGAAACGTAAGCGCTTTGTCAAGAAATAGTGTCTTGCACAAATAAAAACAACAAACTTATGTGTTTATTTCACAAACCTTTCCACTTTTCCTGGCCATTTCCTCCTTGAAATGGCAGATGATGGACTGCACACTGACAGCACGGTCACTATACAGGGCAGCTGCCCGGCCTGTCTGCTACACTGTATATAATCAACATCTTTTTCATAACCTCATAAAACCAAGAATGGTGTTGTGCAGTCTGTGGCATCATAAAAATTACACGGCTAAATGAACAGAAAACAAAAATGCAAAGTTTGATAATGAACCTCAGATTTGAAAGCCTGCAGATCTGCCAATAATAAAAAGGAACCTTAAATTTAATACTTGACATAAAGAAGCCAAGGGTCACTTACACAGACAAAGTGCTAAAACATAAAACAGCTTGAGAATAACAAAAACTTACTTAGAAAACTTTGGGGATACGTAAAGTGATAGGTCCAATGTGATGGACTTGAATACATATGGTTGACCTGTTTTCTTATTTGTCTTATTTAAAATGTTACTAAATGTACTTCACAATATGATGCAGGTGCAACTCTCCTGCAAATTTATCTTCTCTTGCTTATTAAGGTAAATTCAGATGGCGTATTGGGGAGCATATTTGGGTGCGCGGCAATACATTGTTTTTTTTAGAAGTATGCAATGGCCAGCGTGTACTTCTAAAATACTTTGTCCCGGCCCCCATTCATTTTCATTTTCCCCAACGTGTAATATACATCGAGGAAAACAGCAGGTAAACATGACTCTCAATGAGAGCTATGAATTATCATAGTTGCGGGGCGTATTTCAGGCATATTTCAGCGCAATTATGCGTCAAAATACGCCCTGCAAAGATGCTGTGTGTACATATCCTTAGGTCAGCAGGATTTTCTATGTTATGCCTGTCTTCTGTTGTGTGTGCTTGTTTAGAGTCGTTGCATGGCAACTGTTCACGATCCTTTTATGTCAGTTGACCTGGCTGTGCACCTAGAGATCATTAGCTGCTTCTCGTCTTTATAAGGGTGCTTTCACACAGAGCAGTTTTGGTGCAGTTTTAACTGCGCTCCGATTAAATTGCCTCTATTACCAGCAAGCTTCTTTCAGTCGTCTAAATTGTTCAGAAAGGTGTTTCAAGTAAGTAATCAATTACAATGTTTGAAGTCGGGCAGATTAGAAACACACTAATTGATTACTCACTTTCCAAATAGTTTAGATAAGTGAAAAAAGCTTGCTAGTAATAAAGGCAGTTTAATTGGAGTGCAGTTAAAACTGTGTCAAAACTGCGCTGTGTGAAAGCACCCTAAGGCTCATTTGAACGTTCACATGATAGAGTTCAAAGCAAGAACATGTCTATTCCTAGTGTTTCTTGAAATCTATTGTACTTCCTTGTTTAGCTTGTTTGTTGTTTAGAATCAACCAACATTGTTACAGCAGGTTTTGATGGGCAAAAGGAAGAAAAAGGCCAACCTTTTCAGTATATTAAAGAGAACCTGTCGCATAGATTATGCCTCCCTTGCTGAGGACAGCACAAGCTAGTGTCAGACCTGCTGTTCCAGCACTGTGTCCCTTATTCTGTAAGAGGCTGTAGATTTAGATTATTTACCCCTCAAATCTTATTCATGAGCAGGTGTTAGCCCCGCCCACTGAAGGCTAGCCCCGCCCACTGACAATTTTTCACATGGTTCTACCTATTCAAAGTAGTAGGTTTATCAGTTGTGAGGTGGGTGGGGCTAGCCTCAGGTGGGCGGAGTATGAAAAAAACTGACTCTGAATGACTCTTTTGGCTGAAAACTCCAGATTGGAGCATTAAATACTCTAAAACTACAGCATCTTACAGAATAAGGGACACAGAGCTGGAAACAGAAGGTCTGACACTAGCTTGTGCGCCCTCAGCAAGGGGGGGGCATAATCTATGTGACAGGTTCCCTTTAAGCTGGGGTTACAGGCCTTATGTACATTGTTGAATTTTCTATTCAGTATATGAGACTAAAGACTTAGGATGGCTACTGGCTGAACCTCTTTGCATTTCACATTAGTTTGACTCACTGATTCATACAGTAATTGTGGGATGCCCCAATGCCTTCCCTATTTGTCAGCTATTTTACACTAAAAGCAATGGAGCTACCATATAGTGCCAAAGTCCAGAGTAAGAACCTATAGTACTGTATAAAGCTCTGTGTGCCACTGTACAAGAAACGTGAGTCCTTATAATAAGAATAAAGTACAGAATGTAAAATTAACTCATGATACTTTTGATTTTTAACTTTCTGTTTTATGAATATAGTGATAGAACTACAGATCCGCCACAAAAACCATAACCGACCCTTGCAGAGCAATATAGGACTGATGAGCACAATAGCTTTGTTATGAGAATTTTGACAGGTACTGTAAAAATGGTAACTATTTAATGGCTGTCACCAGAGCTGGGATGTGGGATAGAAGCAGTAGATACCAGTAGAGGGCGCCATTGGAGGGGGATATATTCATGCTTTACAAAAATGTCCTTTAAAATTTCTTTGCATGACCATTTGGCCACTGTCTCCAGTCTACACTTAGAGGTACATTTATGAAAACTGTCTAAATCTAAGACTGTCTTTGTTGTCCGTATCAACCAATCACAGCTCCCTTTTCATTTTTTCAGAGCATTATATGAAATTAAAGGTGAGCTCTGAATGGCTGCTATGGGCAACAAAGAAAGTCTTAGACCTAGACAGTTTTCATACATGAAGCCCTGACTTCTGTAGGAGCTGTGTCATTATAAATGTGTATGTAAAACAGAGATAAGGGATGAAGCAATGAAATGCTAGAGGAGCTAGTGGACCTTATTACAGTCATTGGATAGAGTAACCATATAGCCCTGCATTATAAACTGCACATATGTGGAGGAAATAGTCAGTATGTACAATCACAAGACCACCAAGAATTGGTCAGGTAGAAGTGTAACAAGGATCTCTGGGTACCAGATTTGGGCACCAATAGAGCTGGCTCCACCTTTGGTTGTAACCTTTGGAAATTCAGCAGCTGTTTCCCTAAGTTCATAAGCAGCTAATGAACTCAATATTACAAGTACAAAAAAGAGCGACAACTGCAAAAAAACTGTTATTTTTTTGCTCTTTAAATTGAGTTTTTTGTTCTCTGATGGAACAGTCAAGTTGTCTCTGATAAATATAGGAAAATTATCTGCCTAAACGATGTATCACATTCAAAAGCTTCTGCCTTAATTCCAATTATGTGCATGGAACGGATGCAACTTTACAAGCCTTGCAACTTATGGACACATTTCCATGGCTACGGTTTTCACTTTTCCTTTATTTTTTGTAACATTTTTGGTCCCCGAGCGCAAAAAGCAGAGTGTTTATGCAATAATCATTCCTACAATTAGCTGAAATGCACTTATTTGCAATTCAAATTAAAAATGTATCAAGAGAAAATTCCACCAAAAAGTATATTTACTTAAATGATTTTCTTTGAATAAATTAGACAAAAGCTCCAGTGTTTTCCTTCTGATAAAATATTACATATGAGGAAGAGACAACTTGCTCTAAATGACAGACGTCAAACTTTTCCTCTACCAATTCTCAGAGGTAAATAATATACTGGATATTGTGGGAATGAAAAATGACATTAATGTCACCTTTGGAGCTGTTTATTGAAATATGTTTGATATTTGCTTAAAGTGGAATACCCATTTCATTGATTGGCTTTAAACATATATTCAAATGTAAATAAAGATTATTACCAAATACATTGCTGTTCGAATTTTGCTTCCCTTCAGAGCTTTTGTGCACAAGCTTTCCTGGGCTACTGATCACTCCTCTCTGCTCCAACAGGCTATAGCAGCCCTGGCCAGGATGTGATGTCACTCCCTGCCGGAGCTTGTTTATGTTGCTTCCTGACAAACTTTAACTCTTTTTAACAATAGCCGTGTGCACTGCTGTTTAGAAACGTAATCTTTATTATTGACAGACTTTAACCCTTGATGGTTCTATATCCTTGTGCCCTGCTGTTTAGTCCCCTTCATCGCCAATGTCCCTTTAACAGGCTCAACAGGAAAAGCAGAGCTCAAATGTCAAGCACTGTTGTAGAACATCCCACAGCCTGAACAGGAAGTGAGAGCCTGAAGCTGTTTGCAGTTCTGTGAAACAGCCCTTAGTACTATAATGTATTGTATGACTGACTGCATGTTTAAGTCTCTTATTGGAACTAAAAGCCTTTGAAAAATACAACCTCAATTCCAAAAAAGTTGGGACACTAAACAAATTGTGAATAAAAACTGAATGCAATGATGTGGAGTGCCAACATCTAATATTATATTCAGAATAGAACATAGGTGACAGATCAAAAGTTTAATCTGAGTAAATGTAACATTTGAAAGGAAAAATATGTTGATTCCAAATTTCACACTGTCTACAAATGCCAAAAGTTGGGACAAGTAGCAATAAGTTCTGGAAAAATGACATTGAGCATATAACGAACAGCTGGAAGACCAATCAACACTAATTAGGTGAATTGACAACATGATTGGGTATAAAAAGAGCTACTCAGAGTGTCAGTGTCTCTCTGAAGCCAAGATGGTAAGAGGATCACCAATTCCACAAAGATAGTGCAGCAATACCAGGATGGTGTTGCCCAGCGTAAAATAGCAAAGACTTTAAAGTTATCATCATCAACCATACATAACATCATCAAAGATTCAGAGAATCTGGAACAATCGCTGTGCGTAAGGGTCAAGGCCGTAAAACTCTACTGGATGCTCGTGATCTCTGGCCCTTAAACGTCACTGCACCTCAAACAGGAATGCCACTGCCAAGGAAACAACAGTATGGGCCAGGAATCCTTCCAGAAAGCATTGCCAGTGAACACAATCCACCGGGCCATCCGCCGTTGCCAGCTGAAACTCTACAGTGCAAAGAGGAAGCCATTTCTTAGCAAGCTCCTACAAGCTCAGCGTTTGCACTGGGCCAGGGGTCATTTAAAATGGAGTGTGGCAAAATGGAAAACTGTTCTGTGGTTTGATGAGTCACGATTTGAAGTTCTTTATGGAACAGTGGAACGCCATGTCATCCGGACCAGAGAGGACAAGGACAACCCAAGTTGTTATCAATGCTCCGTCCAGAACCCTGCATCACTGATGGTATGGGGTTGCATGAGTGCTTGTGCATGGCAGCGCAGTCTGGAAAGGGCCCATAAGCATATGACAAGTATTCAGGTCCTAGAACCACATATGTTCCCATCTAGACGTCATCTCTTTCAGGGAAGACCCTGCATTTTTCAACAAGATAATGCCAGACCACATTCTGCAGCAATCACAACATCATGGCTACGTAGGAGAAGGATCCGGTGACACATGGCCGCCTGCAGTCCAGAACTTTCACCTATAGAGAACATTTGACGCATCATAAAGAGGAAGGTGGGACAAAAAAAGGCCCAAGACGATTGAACAGTTAGAGGCCTGTATTAGACATGAATGGGAGAGCATTCCTATTTCTAAACTTGAGAAATTGGTCTCCTCTGTCCCCAGACGTCTGTTGACTGTTGTAAGAAGAAGGGGGGATGCCAGATAGTGGTAAAAACGGCATGGTCCCAACTTTTTGGGGATTTGTTGACGCTATGAAATTTTGAAACAACATATTTTTCACTTAAAATTATACATTCTCTCAGTTTAAACTTTTGATCTGTGATTTGTGTGATTTGTGTTCTATTCTGAATAAAATATTAGATGTTGGCACCTCCACATCATTGCATTCAGTTTTTATTCACAATTTGTTTAGTGTCCCAACTTTTTTGGAATTGAGGTTGTAGATTAAAGTTTTAGAAGTAAAACAAATATTCAAAATGAAAATAAAAGTAAAGGTCTCGTGTGCCCCAAAATGATACCAACAAAATCTACATCTTATGATGCAAAAAACAAGCCATCACAGGCCTATCAATAGAAAAATATGTCTAAGGTTTTTCCATACATTATATGGCTACATTAAATGGTACAATTAAAAGTACAGCTTGTCCTGCCATAAACAACCTCTCATCCATTACTGTGTGTTTTTTGTAGGAGGTGCTGGTGTTTTTAAATGGTATCATTTTTTAGAGTTTTATATTTTTAATGTTTTAATGTATTTTGGAAAAAACTGTATAGGTAAAATTTCTGAAAATAGTCATGGGACTTTTCTTTAAAGAGATTCTGTTCTCAATAGACTTTACATTGAAAATAATGACACTTGTAAAAATTGTTCGTTTCCCTCCTTTTGATTTCTTAATGGTGGTAATGTAACTATCCTGCTTGCTCTGAGGTCGTCATAGTGGCATCAATGAACTTCCAATTGTGTGACCTTTGTTCATGAAGACAGGTCATATGCAGGAAGTCCATGCACAGTAGACTTAGGGCGACATGTCCCAATACGAATGCGCCATAGTTTTGTTGTATTTTGCAGCAAAAAAAACTTTTGACGCCATATTCTCGATATAAATGAACGGTATATACCAAAACCTGGCGCATTATACGCCGGCACGACACATTGTAATGCACCTAAAAAGGTGGATTATATATAGTAGCGATGATACACTGTGTGCCTCCATAATGTAATGCGCTTATCGAGGTGCATTACATACACTAGTAATGATACGTTATGCACCTCCTTAGCGCAATGCGCCTCAATAGGCGCATTTAGTACAATAGCAATGATACACTATCCGTCACGATTGCGCAATGCGCATTTTTTAATCCAGATGCGCAATTTTTGATTGTACTTTCAGGCGCACTTTACACTGATTAAATGCACCTAAAAACTGCTACGGCGACGCCAATTTTGTGACGTGTTGCCCTTAGTGTATTATCTTTGCGTAGCTTCAGCAATTACGAGATTAGAAGAAGAGGAGAAATGCGGAATCCGCTGTATATTAGAAAGGATTATTATTTTCAATGTAATATCCTTGACACTACTTTTTTAAAATACAGAAATCTTGTAAAGATTACTGATACATACAAGTCATTGAACTTCCCTATTCACTTGAGCAGTGTCTCAGCTAAATCTGTTTCTGGGAAAGTTGGCGGATACCCAATATGTCTGCCATTACAGCTCCCACAGGGGATGTCTCCTGAATTGCAAATCTGCCTAGTTATGCAGTCATACATGGGTGATTTATAACTCTTTAACTAGGCAGACTTGATGTCTGGGACAGCTTAGTGACAAGCCCTGTGGAATCTGCAATGGAAACCACATCAGTTATCTTCAAAATTACAGAAGCAGTTGCATCTTAGGAAGAAGTGCAGCTAAACTTTCCTTCACTTGGGGCAAACATTTAGCATGGTACACCTCACCCAGGCAGAAACTTACCATTTAAGCTTTTGGTGGGGAGAATGGCTTGTTAAAAACCCTTGGCATCCAGGTCCCAGGGCACATGAAGCACCCGCTCTCTCTAACTATGCCCCTGACTAAGAAAGTGTTAAAGGGATTGTCCACTTTATAATGTCTATACACATTTTACATATAATAGTAAATCATACAGTTTTGCAATATTCGTAGATTAAAAATTCTGCTCCTGTACCGAGAAATAAAACTGGCATAGCTCACATTTATGTCCATTATAATTAGAGATGATCGAACCCTAAAAATTTCAAACCCCATTAAAGTCAATGGAAGAAGATGTTCGGGTTAATTTTTATACCTATATAGGTGAGGAGAAGCTATAATTACCTTCCATAACATTACACAAACACTAGGGGCATTATACACCGGGCACGACACATTGAAATGCGCCTAAAAATGATACGCTGTGCATCTCCATAACACATAGCGTATCATTGGTAGTGTATGTAATTCGCCTATCGAGGCACATTGCGCACAAAGGCACATAACATATCATTACTAGTTTATGTAATGTGCCTCAATAGTAATGATATGTTATGCGCCTCAGTGCGCAATGCGCCTCGACAGGTGCATTACATACACTACCAATGATATGCTATGTGGTATGGAGGTGCGCCTATCGCGGCGCATTGCGCATGGAGGCACATAACATTTTATTACTAGTTTATGTAATGCGCCCATCTACGCGATGTAGAACGCGAACATTTACTCGAACGAACAGTAAAATGTTCGGTTCGGCTTGAGTTCTAAAAAATCGTGAAGCTCGACTCGAACTTAACTTTTATTGAACAGTTTGATCAACACTAATTATAATGACTTCCATGAAGGACCTGTATAGACAAAACAATCGTGGCCACAACACACCTATCACGTGACCCCTTACGTGACCACCACACGGGTCATGTGACCCTGGTATCCAGGGAACAGTAGGGTATGGAGGAGCATAACTTCTCCAGTATTACCACCTCCAGCAGCGTCTTATCATGTGACCACCACACAGGTCATGTGACCTCAGGTATACAGGTAACAGTAGTGTATGGAGGAGCAGAACTTCTCCAGTATTGGCTCCTCCAGCAGCGTCTTATCATGTGACCACCACACAGGTCATGTGACCCTGGTATCCAGTTAACAGTAGTGTATGGAGGAGCAGAACTTCTCCAGTACTACTACCCCTAGCAGCGTCTTATCATGTGACCACCACACAGGTCATGTGACCCTGGTATCCAGGTAACAGTAGTGTATAGAGGAGCAGAACTTCTCCAGTATTACCACCTCCAGCAGTGTCTTATCACGTGACCACCATACAGGTCATGTGACCCTGGTATCCAGGTAACAGTAGTGTATCGAGGAGCAGAACTTCTCCAATATTACTTCCTCCAGCAGCGTCTTATCATGTCTGTCAGTGTCTGCGGAGGAGACATTACACATTCTTCTCTGCCTCATCTATCTGCAATTTTTTTTTCTTTTACAGTTAACTTTAATAACAACATGACATCCCCTAGAGGGAAAACCCCTTTAACACCGGGCTGCTGTGTCATCTCTTATATCAAGTAAAGATCAGCAATGGATACCACTTAGTTCATTGAATAGACTAGGGCTAAAGCTCTGGAGAGAAATGTGGTCACCCAGTATACAGTGAAGGAAATAATTATTTGATCCCTTGCCACTGACAAAGACATGAACAGTCTATAATTTTAAGGGTAGGTTAATTTTAACATTGAGAGATAGAATATCCAAAATAAAATCCAGAAAATCACATTGTATGAATTTTATAAATGTATTTGTATTTTGCAGTGAGAAATAAGTATTTGATCCCTCTGGCAAACAAGACTTAATACCTGGTGGGAAAACCCTTGTTGGCAAGCACAGCAGTCAGACGTTTTTTGTAGTTGATGATGAGGTTTGTGTACGTCAGGAGGAATTTTGGTCCACTCCTCTTTGCAGATCATCTCTAAATCAGTAAGATTTTGAGGCTGTCGCTTGACAACTTGGAGCATTAACTCCCTCCATAAGTTTTCTATGGGATTAAGGTCTGGAGACTGGCTAGGCCACTCCATGACCTTAATGTTCTTCTTTTGAGCCACTCCTTTGTTGCCTTGGCTGTAAGTTTTGGGTCTTTGTCTTGCTGGAAGACCCAGCCATAACCCATTTTTAATGTCCTGGTGGAGGGAAGGCGGTTGTCACTCAGGATTTTACGGTACATGGCTCCATCCATTCTCCCATTGATGTGGTGAAGTAGTCCTTTGCCCTTCGCAAAGAAACGCCCCCAAAACATAATGTTTTCACCTCCATGCTTGACAGTGAGGACGGTGTTCTTTGGGTCATAGGCAGCATTTCTCTTCCTCCAAACACGGCGATTAAGTTAATGCCAAAGAACTAAATTTTTGTCTCATCTGACCACAGCACCTTCTCCCAGTCACTCACAGAATCATCCAGGTGTTCATTGGCAAACTTCAGACGGGCCTGCACATGTGCCTTCTTGAGCAGGGGGACCTTGCAGGCACTGCAGGATTTTAAACCATTACGGTGTAATGTGTTACCAATGGTTTTCTTGGTGACTGTGGTCCCAGCTGTCTTGAGATCATTAACAAGTTCCCCCGTGTAGTTTTAGGCTGATCTCTCACCTTCCTCATGATCAAGGATACCCCACGAGGTGAGATTTTGCATGGTGCCCCAGATCGATGTCGATTGATAGCCATTTTGTAAGTCTTGCATTTTCTTACTATTGCACCAACAGTGGTCTCCTTCTCACCCAACATCTTACTTATGGTTTTGTTGCCCATTCCAGCTTTGTGCAGGTCTATGATCTTGTCCCTGGCATCCTTAGAAAGCTCTTTGGTCTTGCCCATGTTGTAGAGGTTAGAGTCTGGCTGATTGAGTCTGTGGACAGGATCTTTTTATAATGGTGACTATTTAAGACAGCTGTCCTTAATGCAGGTAATGAGTTGATTAGGAGCATCTAACTGGTCTGTAGGAGCCAGAACTCTTATTGGTTGGTAGGGGATCAAATACTTATTTCTGTCAGCAAAATGCAAATTTATACAATGTGATTTTCTGGATTTTATTTTGGATATTCTATCTCTCAATGTTAAAATTAACCTAACCTTAAAATTTAGAGACTGTTAATGTCTTTGTCAGATGGCAAACTTACAAAATTAGCAAGGGAGCAAATAATTATTTCTTTCACTTGTAAATATGTCATTGCTGTCACTTACGTGCAAACTTTGTTTCCCTTTCGGTATTAAAGTTGAGAGACACTTGCAATCCAAATTTATTGAAATGCTGTGAATTATATGCAATTTGTTCCCTCTTTGGAGAACATTATGGTCAGTATTACTGTGATTGTACCGCAACCAATTATTGCTTTGGACCCATCACCTCACTATAGAATGGACAGGGAAATGTATGCATTGTTTTCTTGTCCAGCACAAACAACATCCATCATCTAAAGTATCATGCCATCCAATACTTTAACATAAAAGTCAATGACAAAACAAATTGGATGGATCCAAATGATAAATATCATCCATCGCCTCATTGATTTTAATGTATAAAAGGTCAATGCAAAAGCTGACATTTCTATTAAAACCAAATGAAATGAAGGTTTTTTAATTTATTGACATATATGGGATGAATTCTGAAGCAGGGACAATAAAGATTTCCACTAATGAAGCAGATTTTGCTTATCACTGATAGGTCATGGTATATTGAATAAAAATATGGTTAATGACTGTAAAATCAGTTGGATCAATAGTTATAGTTGTTATGTTTATTAGTTAGCTTAGAAGTGGTTGAACAAAATTGTTAAAGTAGATATCTACTTTGGACATCCCCAACTTAAATGGTCACTTGGTAACAGCTTATAACATATCATTTTACTGATAGAACTTCTAGCTGTAGTCTGTGGGGAAACATGGCAGTGAGTGTTCAGTTTTTCTACAGCAACACCACAAGGCAAATTATAGTGGTTCTCCAGGACTTCAAAACTGATGCCCTATTCTTAACTTGACGCCATCCGCCCATAAGGTGACATATATGTACGAGGCTGCGCCAGTATTCTGGAGTGCTTTCAGCCCAAAAACTGGCGCAGCCCTGTTCTCTAGATTTATAATCAGTTGCACTCCACAATTAGGCGCATTATGCGGCGCCAGCAGCACTTTGTAATGTACCCAAGATGTGGGTGCATTCTAGAGGCATGTTGCACCACAGCCGTATGATTCTACACATTTATGATGGAAGGACAGCAAAAGTAGGTGCATTAGTGCTGGAACAGGCGGACTAAGTTAAAAGTGGTTTACCTGAGCCTGATTTGTCGTAGTGGAATTACAATGCGCCAAATGTATGAACCACAGTAGAACAGGTCCATACATTCTGGGGCACTATACACTAAAAATGCGCGTGATACAAGTGAATTGTTTGCGTAAAAAATTCATACATATCGCCCATAGACTTTAAAGGCAACATGTCAGATTTCAGCTGCACCATTTTTTTGGTGTACTGTATACTGCGCCAAAAACTATTGTACCCCTATTATATATTTGTAAGAACTTTTGTACACTAAAACTAAATACAGTTTGCGCCAGGCACAACACATTTGAATGCGCCAAAGTTATGCGTCTAAGAGATATAGCTATGCGCTTAAGTTATGCGCCTAAGATATGCTATGCAAGGTTTACCACACTCCAGATTTATGACATTTTGGCGCACAATATACTCATTTAATGCGCCTTAAAACTGCAGTGGCGGCGCCTCTTTTCGGACATGTCGCCTAAGTGCATGAGTGTATGAACTAGGTGTATACAGACCAGTTTTAAATAGCTTTAAAGCAGTGTAGAATGCACCAGTATGTACGTACCTTTTCCTCTGCCGTTCATAGATACAGGCACATCCTATGTGTAATCCTGGCGCTAAGTCTATCTGTACCGCATAGTAAAGAAGTAGAAAAGATTCCACAGAATTCCCGACAGCTCGGGCCATGCTTACTGATATATAAAATAGCATGTCAGTGAATAGAAACTACCACAGTTTCTACTCATCTACATGTTATTCTAATGTCTCTTCTTTTATTTCTAGCCTGCTGTGATGTGTTTGGAGTCGCTGATAACACTTTAATAATGGAATTTATGGAAGATGCTGTATGGGTTTAATTTATTTTTGATTTTTTAATGTAATATCAATTTTAAATTCTATAATTTTATATAGATTTTATAGGATAATTTTTGGGGATATTATATAATTTAATATTTATTTTATATTATTTAATTTTGTATAGTTTGATAATTACTATAAATTTGTTTGTATTATTTTAGTGGTATAAGTTAAAAAAAATTTTTTTGCCCTAATGGAAAGTCCAGTTTCATTATGACAACTTTGCACTCAGTCAATCCATTTTTAACTTGGTCTGGCCGTTCCAGCAATAATTCGCCTAGTTTTGATGTCAAACATTCATAAATGTGTAGAAACATACAGTTGTGGTGCGACATGCCCAAACATCTTGGATGCATTACAAAGTGGCGTGGCTGCTATCAAAATGCACCTAATTTTGGAGTGCGCCTGTGCATACATCTAGAGAACAGGGCTGCAACAGCTTTTGGGCTGAAAGGACACCAGATTACTGGCACAGTCCCGTACATACATGTCGCCCTAAGTGTCCAGGCAGTCAACATTTAAACTTTTTTCATCCAGCATCCGTTTGAATTTTGTGAAAAATAAAATCACATGCTTTATTTAGGAATTGTTAAAATTATAGATCTGCATCCTGCAGTCTGTCTGTAAACCACTGTGAAAGTGCTCTACCTGTTCCAGCAGTAATGCGTCTAGAATTGCCATACTGAAGCTAAAAATCTACTACTTCGCTACGGTTCTAGTGCGCCACACCTCCTGCACGGCCCCCAAAATCAGGTGCATTACAACGTGCCGCGAGCACTCTGTAATGCGCCTGATACTAGCGTGTGGGTGATGTAAACTTTTCACTATTGTGAACGGGGCTGCGCCTGATGTCGGGCTGAAAAGATGCCAGACTTCTGGCACAGCCCTGTTCATACATGACGCCACTAGTGTCATTTATATTAATGCAGTTCTTATAGCGCTTCATCTACTTCCAGATAATTTTACCAATCAAGGGTTTATATTCATCCTTCTCCCTTTTTTATAAAAATTACACATCAGATTTTTCTACCTCAGAGACCCATGGGTGCCGGAGTCTGAGAGAACTGGAAGGTCGGCTGCTTTAATGATTGGATCTTTAGGGTGCTCCTACATAGCGCAGTTTTGGTGCAGTTTTAACTGTGCTCCAATGAATCTGCCTTTATTACCAGCAAGCTTTTTTCAGTTCTCTAATCTGCTTGGAAAGTGAGGAATCAATTCGTGTGTTTGTAAGGGTATGTTCACATGGCCTATTTTGGGGCGCATTTTGCCGCATATTTCGCGGCATACTGCACTTAATACGCGAGGAAATGCGCCCCATAATTACGGTAATCCATAGCTCTCATAATAAACTATGGATTTCGCCTCCTCTCCCCGCTCGTACAATACGATTGTATTGTACGTGTGGGGAGATCAGTGACATGTCAATTACTTGCGGCAATTACATGCCGCGAGTAATGGATGTCTATGGGGCCGGCGGGGCTGTACGTGTCGCAATACAGTGTGTGAACATACCCTAATCCAAAAGACTTCAAACACAGTAATTGATTACTTACTTGAAACACCTTTCCGAACAGTTTAGACAACTGAAAGAAGCTTGCTGGTAATAAAGGCAGTTTGATTGGAGCACAGTTAAAACTGCACCAAAACTGCGCTGTGTGAAAGCAACCTTACACTTGGACCAAACTATTTTAGTGTGTTCTACCACTCATTCGTACAACCACACAAGCGACTTTACTCTTCATAAATCTGAAGTTAAACTTCTGATATAAGCAGAGTGGAGTGTGCTTTCTTTTATCTTTGTTTTGTTCGTAGTGCACATCTTCTTTGTAACCCTTGTAAGTCCGCAATGGAATTCATTATGGTTATACACTGTATATATGCCATAAAAATCATGATATTTATGTGTAATCATTGGCCATATCACATATGTCAGATGCATTGTATGGTTTTTGTAATTTCATGTCTGAAAACGATATGGCTATGGATAAATTGATAATGCCGTCTTGCCATTGGACTTTCTATATGAATTCTGATTCATTTATTGCTATTCTTCATCGCATGTAACCCGGATATAGAGTTCTATAAATCTATTTTTAATTTAATATATATGTCAATTTCCAATCTTATATAAGTAACTTGGATCATGTGACTGAATTTTCACTTTTCATTGGTGCATGTTCGTTTCTAATTAAGTGTTGTTCATACACACAGTAGCTGTGACTAACGGCATTGTGTTTGAAAATGCATCGCTATCGTGTGTGCACATTCTTTGGTGCTAGATTACACTCTTTAGTATAGGCATGTTGGCATTACAGGTCCCTTGAGCAATCCCGTGCTCCTACATACAGGGAGAGTCTGCCTAATAATCCAGATGAGCAGTTTACTCTTTTTGCGTATTTGAATGTTTCTTATCAGACCCAGGTAAGCTCTGCAGTGCTAGGGGTTGTATTCCCCCTGTAATTGGAGTTAGCATATCAGCCCAAAAAAAAAAAAAAAAATATATATATATATATACTTAAATATATATATATATATATATTTTAAAGTGTATATATATATATTTAAAATATAAAATTTTTATATATATATAATATTAAAAAATTTTTTATATATATTTATATATATATATATTAAAAAATATATATATTAATAAATAAT